>JAFLJL010002049.1:0-53389 GCA_018398815.1 Conus ventricosus
AAACTAATGAAGAGAAAAGTAAAGACAATTTTTATTCAAGAAATGTAAATGAGCATCACAGTAGTAGTAGTAGTAGTAGTAGTAGTAGTATTTAGTAGTAGTGTAGTAGTAGTAGTATAGTAGTAACTTCCGTTTTACGTCTGTTCACATCTTTGATGTTAGAGAAGAGAGAGAGAGAGAAGAGAGAGAGAGAGAGAGAGAGAGAGAGAGAGAGAGAGAGAGAGATGCATAAATGTCTGTAACTATGTAAATGTATGCATAATGTGGTTATCTAAGTGCATGTAAATGTCCCTCTAAACATCACTACTACATACCTGCAAGTAATCTCAACGTAAATGCTTAATTGGACTACAAAGAAAAGAAATAATAACATTGAAGGCAAACTTTAAATCTAAAAAGACACCACACAAAGACATGCCTGACAATGGTGGTAAATGAGCTTGAAGAGGTAAACAGTCAAACAGCAGATGCTTGATGGTTATTCTTCATTCTCCACAAACACATTTTGCTTCGTTTGTATATTTAGTTTTTAAGGCATTAAGTTTTAATTAATAAAATATTGAAATGAAATTTCTGTATTGGTACATATTTTTGACTAGTAAATGAGGAATGCTGTTTACATGTTCATGATTAATAAAATGAGAATTTTTATCAGCCGCACCAAGCAACGTGTTTTTGTAGTGTTTTCTAAATCGGCACCAGACGGTTTGCTTTAATAACGGATTGACTTCAGGTAAAGAAAATGGTGTATCCAGTACTGTGGCGCACTTTTCATTTCTGGCTCCTCTCTTTCCGCATCTATCAGCCAGCAGCAGTACCCAAAATACCACAATGCGATGGAATCCAACAGAAAGTGACATCAGTTCCTGTACATATCAAAACATGAACAAATGGCTCATTTCAGTCACAGGAAAGTTGCTCGAAATGTTATTTGGAAATGTTATGGATTGCAGAACAGTCATTGGATTCACACAAATAACTTACTTTAAATATTGATTGTGGCATCACAGTCATCCCAATACAGTTTCAACGTTTCATTGTAGAATCGTCTTTCAAATGTAAATCCCTGAAGAAAAATATTGCTTGTGGGGTAGTCATATTAGTTTAGATTTCATGGGATAAAGGCTTCAAATGCGTGGCCAACAAATCCTGTCAGTGTGGTCAGTAACCAAAGGAGGTCATCCAGTAGCCATCATGCTTCTTGAGATGAATTGGTCCTTGTCCGAAATTTAAGAATGTATTCATACTTGATGTTTACAATTTTCTTTTGTAAATGTTACAGGGATGTTTTTTAGTTCCTGACGATGGCAGCCTGTAAGACATTTACTCAGACCTATGACATACCCTTGTTAACAAAAATTTTGTTTTGTCTCACATGAAATATATTGTATACCAAAATACCTAATGTTCTGACGCAAACATACTGTCCTGTCTTTTACAGTGCTGGGAAGATTTGTTCTTGCTATTTCACACCGATATTTCCATTCCGACCCCCAAGTCCACCCATCCCTTCCCCTTCAGCACTGACAATCTCTTCTCATTCGCATATGGTTAGCACTGTGACAGTGAATGATGCTATATTAAAAGAACATACAAATTGGTAGCTTTCAACATGTTTGACTTTCAGATTTGATGACAATAAGCTGCTACACTAGATAAGGAGATCGTTCTTGTGGGCGTTGCATCCTAATTGCACACAGCATTCAAAGGTAACCTTCGTAAAAACTATGTGGTTACATGAGTAAATAATCATTTGACGTCACCATTACATTAATGACTACAGTACCGCCTTTGTTTCAGGGATCAGTCTCTCTGCATCAAGAACCCTATCACTCGACATTCATCCTGTCTAGACTGGATAATGACATTGCTGCTGGCTTGTGGCTTTCCACTCAGTTGTTCCGTTAGAAGAGATGCCTCAGGATCTGTATTTGATGAAACACGGGGTAACAAACGAACTAGAAATGGGCAGAGACTGTGTTGCAATGTCTTTGTTTCTGCCGAAGTCCCCTCGCCCCAGTTCCCTCCCACCCACCTCCATACATCCCCACCCCCACTTTCACCTCCACCTTGTCTACCTACCATTTTGGCACAGATTCCTAGATTTTCTTCCGTCATCTCTCAGGTGTTTGTTTTCCTTTCCCCTTATCCAAGAACAACATCTCTTCCTGGTGATACAAGAAGTGTGTCAGATGAAAGCGATGACTTGAAAAGTACGACAGACCAGCCAGTTTATTCCCCAGTTCGTTTTGTATCAGATATTGAAACATTTTCTTACTCTCTTGTTTGTTGTCTCATCGTTTGTTACCCATTTGATGGAGTTATTCCTACCAGGCATATCAGATAAATCATTTCACAGTCCCAGACACCGCAGTCTATGGGGAGTAATAATTATCAGGCCTTTCTGATGCAACCTTCCGATATATTGTAGACCAATCAAAGGAAAAAGTGATGATTTATATGTAAGTCATTGGAGTTCACTTCTTTTTTACTTTTCATTCACTATAATCATTCCACACTTGGCGTATAAGTTGTCTGCAGAGTGGTTGGACTGTGCCCAGCCTTCACCCAGCGGCACAGTGTACACACCACACCGCTGGACACTCCACGCTCCAGGGGTTTCCGGGAGTCAGGAGATCAGGCCAGGCCCTGAGAGACCGGTATTCAAAACCACTTCCACCTTCACAGAGTGTCTGAAAGAGCAAAGCACAGTCCTATGACTGGATCATCTTCCAAGGCCTGACGTCCAGACAGACAGAGGGATCCATTTCCTGTTGGTCACTGTTCTGTAATGTACATGGAAACCAAGCCAGTACTCCTTTTATTTGGTTGTTAGCTGGACACGGCTGACCTTGATAGAGGGGGAGGGGGGGATGTTGAAGAAAAGAAGAAGGAGAAATAGAGGGTGGTGTGCAAAATGTGCTGATCCAACGCTCTCGCTGCGGCACAAAATTCCAGTAAAAATGGAACAATTTTGATTGGTTGAAAGCATGCAATGGAAACAGACAAAACGGACATTTCTGTAGGTCATGGGCTTGATATTATAATGAGTGGTGTGTGTGTGTGTGTGTGTGTGTGTGTGTGTGTGTACGAGCACACACCCTCCCGCGCGTGCGTGCATGCGTGTGTTTCACGTCAGAATGACCAGTCTTCACCAGTTCCTTAGCGAACCAAAAGCAACAAGGACTTCCAAACGCTGCACTGGATGAGTTACACCTCCTCACAGTATGAGCTTTCAGGGACAAGTATAGTTGCAAAGTGAGACCACTGCAGGCGGAAATCTAAATAAATCTTAAATAAATGTTAGCGAACCGCCCAGAGAAACGTGGACAAACGAGTCACGAGACAAAACACAACGCGTTTCGACCTCTTAGGTCTTCCTCGGGTGAGAAACCTGAGGAAGACCTAAGAGGTCGAAACGCGTTGTGTTTTGTCTTGTGACTCGTTTGTCCACGTTTCTCTGGGACAAGTTTGTTGCCGCAGCAAGCTGCAGCATGGAGTCGTTGATCTTGGCAACAGGATGGGTCGAGGTTGGCAGGATGGGTCGAGGTTGGTGTTTGTGGGCGGGCGGAGGGACCCAGGGTAGGCGGCGTCGTCAGGCAGGAGCCTGGGTGAAGTTGCTGATGAGTCGTTAGGACCACCGAGCGGTTGTCTGCATGTTGTGTTCGGCGATGGTCGATGTTGTTGTTGTTGTAGTCGTCGTCACCATGGCGGTTCCCCAAAGCCATCGTCAGGGGTACTTGGCAGCCGTCTTCATGCTGAGTAGCGACGGTCCTGTGCCGCGTGAGGCCGACTCGGGAGACGTTCGGGACACAAGCCACCGAGCTGCTGCACGTAAGCCGTGTCCACTGTGCGCCCATGGGGGACGATCCCACCCCTCCCCCACCACCAAAGGGAGGGCCCTGCTGGACGTGCAGGCCACTGGGTAGGTCGCAGAGTGGCAACGCCTCGTCGTCAAAATGCCCCGCCGCCTCAAGAGCCGGCCCCGGCGACACAGGCTAGTCCCGTCGTCACTCCTGGTGGCGAGGAAGGAAGTAGAGAACTATAAAAAGCTCATTCTGGCTCACCCGTCTCAACAAGTTTCGACCGGGCGACTCCAGAATGAGCTTTTTATAGTTCTCTAACAAGTAAGACTTCATATAACATCATTTTCGCGCATACAGTCATTTTCAATAACATCATTTTTGCGCAGACGGTCATCAAACTAAGACTTGGCTGAGACACTGTGCGAACAACCCTAATAGAGGGCTTGGGGTTTGTGGCAGGCAGTACCATGTACGGCGGTCCCGGGCGGATCCTATGATAACCTGTAATTAGCTGACGCCATAAGGTAGGGCTGGCGTCACCTGACCAGGTTAACTTGCAACATTCTCTCACTGACTGTCGCCACAAGAAGGTTGGTTTTTGACTGTGCTCCGGTGTGACCACTGTGTTTTGGTTGGGTTTTATTTTAAAATGGCTAACAGGTTTACTGAAGAACAGGCTTGTGCTATTCAAGACCACAAGTTTTACTTTAACTGCATGTTAGAGTATTTGTCGAAAAAAGAATTAGGCGAAGCATGTTCTATACCAGTGAAACCAAAAAGAAGCATTGCTTTTCTAGAAGGTGGAGAAAAAGAAAAAAGTGAACTGACTGCTTTAGAAATGCACGACTATCTAAAGGTTTGTTGGTTCAAGAAAATGAAAACGCTGAAAGAAATATTGCTGAACAAGATGTAGCCAGTTTCAATATGTGTTTTGACTATCGATGAGATGGTTCCTTATCTAATAAATGGTGCTGCATTGTTGAAAGTCGGCCAAAGCAAAACAATCCATCACGCGTTAATTGTTGGCGCTGGCTTGAGACAGCTCAAGTCATGTTTAAAAAAACAAAAACGCTACAAACATGGCGTTCATTTCTTAAGACGCAGGTGAACATGGCTGATTCGTATGCTAGAAAACTTATTCAACTTTCTGTGTTGTTTTTATAACTATCCTAAATTTCACAAGCTAGGAATCAGTATAAATGAACTGTGTAGCAAACGCCAAACCATTATTAGACTTATGCAACAGAATAACGATTTTCGAATGTTCTGGCAAACAAACTAGATAGGGCTAGGCAGACCTTAGCACATCTACCAGTATGGAGAGGAGTAGTGTGTAGCCAGCACTATCTCCATATAAATGCTCTAAATATACAATGACGGATGTACTAACTACTGGCGATTAGAGCCGCCATAAAAGCTCGGCTACAGCAATTACTGCTGTAACTCTGCCAAAGCCAGTTGCAAGCCTGGTTGAGAAAAGGGGAGCACAGCAAACTAGGCCAAACGACCCTATGTGATCACTTGACCTGCAAAGCGCGGCAGTTTGCCGCCAATGACGTCAGCACGGAGCACCTGCAAAGCTCGGCGGCAAACTAGGCCAAGTGATCATATATGATCACTTGACCTGCAAAGCGCGGCAGCACCTGCAAAGCTCAGCGGCAAACTAGGCCAAACGACCCTATGTGATCACTTGGCCTAGTTGATTGAGGTTGCGCGCGGGACACAACCTGTTTAGTCACAAAGCAAGAAGTGGCCCTAGTAGTTCCACTTCTTGTTTGTTTGTTGGTGTTTGTGGTGTTTTGTCCTACCCCACGCATGCACACCCCCCACCCCACCCCACCCCACCCCACGCATGCACTCAAGTCACTTCTAAGTTCTTAACTCAAGTCACCCCAAGTCACTTCTAAGTTCTTACTCAAGTTGTCCTCAAGTCATCCTCAAGTTGTCCTCAAGTCATCCTCAAGTTGTCCTCAAGTCATCCTCAAGTCATCCACACGTTCTTACTCAAGTCAACCTAAGATCATAACTAAGTCATCCTCTAAGTAACAACCAAGTTCTTATTAAGTCATCCTCAAGTTATTACTCAAGTCACCTCAAGATTGTAATTAAGTCATCCTCTAAGTACAACCAAGTTCTTATTCAAGTTATCTTATAATTATAAAAAAAAACAATACAATCTATGTTTTTATCTTAAATAGTAGATGTCTAATATAGTACACACACGTCTCAAAAACGCGTCATCGTCGAGGATGTCTTGCTTAACGACCTTAGCGCGAGATCGGTCAGCATAGATCTTAATGAAGTTCTTACATCCTAAGCAACCGCATTGATTACAATTCTGGTCTATGGAAATGTCTTTTATAGACTCCATGTCTTTATTTATTGACTCCATCATTTTAAACAAATAATAATCCGCCATGATCTATTTTTATCAAAAAAAACAAAAAATTTTAAAATATTATTGCATCTGAATGGATCAAATGATCTTTTGTTGTTGGCGGTTCTGGTATGTTGTTGTGTTCGGATTTTGTATTTAGTGGTTGAGATTGGTTGGACTGCTTTGGTTTTTGTTGTCTTTGTTTATATATTTTATAACCGTAATAACCGCCCCCAACAGCAGCAAGGGCGCCAAAAATGGCAACAGTTTTAAGTTCAATATTCCATGAAGGCTTTGGTGCTGTAGGCCTCGAATCAACTTGTTCTGGCGTTTTTATAGCCGGCATTGAAACAACTGGCTGCGGCTCTGGCGCTTTTTCATTCTGTGATTGTAACTGTAATTTTGCTCGTTTGTTCCACTCTGCTAATTTTTTTCCTGCTGCAACGCGTCAGGATTTTTACTCACTTTCTCCACCTGGTTCAATGTTTTCTGATTCTGCTGATTTTCGGGCTCGGCCATTTTGAAGGGAAATAAAATCTATATGATTAAAAGTAATTAATCCCATGATTAGTGGCGATAATAATGTTCCAAATCTATAATACAGATCACACCCTAGAGACTCTAATGACTTTGTTAAAACTGGATCCTGCGTTAAATCATACATAAAGTCTTGTTCAGAATCGATGGGAGCAAATCTACTAACTAGTTTAGTGTACAAACTAAGAACCGTTTGTCCTACACTTTTTACCATTCTTGATCCTAGTTGCGCTTCATACCTGTTATGATACTTTATAATGTCTTGTGGCGACATCTGTTGAATCTGTTCAATGCTGAATTCATTTCCGAGGAACTGTTTTTTTTTTCCACATGCTGCCAAAGAATACAACCTCTCCTTTTGGGGCATAACAGCTTGGTCCATCAACCAGGTCATTTGTAATCATAAGTTCAGGAAGGTTTAATAGATCATCGGTGTTCATGTTTTTATTAATTATAATTATTTTATTTTTTTAAATGAGCGCTGAAAAAACTGTTGCCAACCTTGTATACCATTCTGCTGTTATTGGAGGTCTAAGTGTAGGATACACGATGCTTGGTAAAAGCTTGTTAAAAATAAAGCCAGCAGATCTTGGCAAACTAGACTTTGAGGATTCAGCAAAACTGATTGCTATTATTGCAGCTTCATTTGCTACAAAAGATTTTCTAGTTAAGCAAGATATAATTCCAGAGAATATAAATATGTAAAAAAAATACATTTATAAAAAATACATTTATAAAAAATGGCTTCACTCGTAATGATGATAGGTGGCGCTGTGGTGAATGCGCTTGCTTTTAGTGGAAGTAATTACGCATTTACTAAACTATGGGACGACGGTGAGAGAAAAAGACATAACAAAGCTGTGGAGCAACTAGCTGCAGCACAAGATCGCATTGAAAAGCAGAGAATCGAGCAGTTAGATTTTATTAAAACGATACCCTGAAAAACAGGGGCATGCAGCTTACACATTTAAAGACGTTGATCAAGCAATAAAATGAATATTATCTAGTAAGGGGCAAACCAATCGAAACATTGCCCCCACCAAAATTCAGCGACTTTTATCAACCATCAGAAAACAAAAGATGCAAGAAATCGTGTTTATTGTCTTTGGCATGACCGTTGTGTATTTTGTTGCGCATAATATTGGCTGAATAAAAAATGAACAAAATCTATTATTCGCCCAAAGGATATTGGAAGGGAATCACGGCAATAAAAAAGCTAAGCCAAGCAGCGGGAGTCAGTGAACAAACAGCAAAAGAATGGTTATCTAAACAAGCGATTTGGCAAATTTATTTACCTGCACCTAGACGAATACAGAGACCACACTTTGTGAATACAATACCGAACGACACCCATCAAATGGACCTTCTTATTTACCTCATGATACGATTAGACGAAAAAGATTTAAGTACGCACTTACAGTCATTGACATAGCTTCAAGATACAAAGACGCGGAACCATTAACACAAAAGAGTGCTTCTGCTGTTGCTGTTGCCATACAACTGATATACCAACGAGGCCCCTTAACTTATCCTCGCATGATTCAAGTCGATGATGGAAAAGAATTTAAAGGTCGAGTGAATCAATTATTGTTAAAACATAGAGTTACCATTAAAAAGGCATCCGGGAGTTCACAGATCACAGGCTTTAGTTGAAAACTTTAACAAACAGTTAGCCGAAAGACTTTTTTCCTACCAGTATCACAGAGGCTTATTGACAATTCTCGCAACACAGAATGGGTTAGAAGACTGCCCTCAGTTCTACGCGCAATGAATAATGAAGAATTTAAAGGGTTAAAACCAGTACAAGCAATCAAAAAACAAACAATAGATGTTGCTGAAGGAGAGTCTTCATCCAGCAAACTATTGCCATTTGGTTTGAAAGTAAGGTACCTGTATTTACCGGGGGAAGCAGAAGGGGACACTCGCATCAGGGCAACCGATCCAGTTTGGAGCGTTGATCCATATGAAATAAAAAGAATTGTAAAAATGAATCCGCCCGTGTATTATTTACTAGAAACTGACACAACAAAACAACCGGCTCCTCAAAGATCTTTTGTGAAAGAAGAACTGCAGATAATCCCGCCAGACACAGTTCCGCTTTAATTAATTTACGGTTTTCCAATGCCCAATTGCATATGAAAACTCTGGATTAACAAACACACGTTTTGTGTTTGTTCTATCTAATGACTTCTTTGTTACAACGGTTGTGTTGATCTCATGTAGATTAGATCGTAGTTTTACGTTGTTATGATGAAAAGTCTTATTGCCAAACAATGCCTCTTTGTAGTTGTCATGTGATATGTTTGACTGCACAACACTGCGAGATATTCCTTTTGCTTTCTTAATGGTTTTCTCCTGGCTCGAAATACTGTACATTTTCGACCTTAACCCAACAAACTCCTTAATCACCCCTCCGGATAATTCATCCTTCATCTTTCCTAAAACCTTCTTATTAGTAATTGAATGCAAAGGCGAATCTTTAGGGTAATCGGACGTGTCGTACCATCCCGCATGCCCTTTAGCTACTTCGATTTCCATGTCTTTATAGATGTCTTCAGTAGGGATATCTATAACAAAACTATCTGTATCTGTGTAAAGTACTCTGGACTCTGGATACAAGGGTTTAAAGTAGTCATAAAGAAACTCTAACATTAAAAGCTTTGATAATTCTAAAACGGTAAACCCAATAAAAACAGGTTTGTCCAATTTAACTTTCTTTTTCTTCATCATTATGCCAAAAAGCTGATCATGAAATCTTCTGAAGTCCTGATAATTTGGTTTTGAAGTCAGCTTAATTGCTTCGTTCTCTTTGGTGACCAATCTGACATCTTTATGCTTGTGCGGATTCTCCATAGTCTTTCCGAAACAGCTGTTGTTCATCAGCTTGAAAAAGTCTTTTTCTGAAGCATCTGTGGATTTAGTTCTAAGATCAGTGTTCTTCATGATGTATGGTTTCATGAACTGTTCTTGATCAAAAGCAATTATACGATGAACTGCTCTCAACTTCAAACCATGTCTTAAATAAAATTGTAGAAGTCTGTAATGACAGACATAATTTTTTTTACCTCGAAGATTAGGCACAAGTTTAGGCGGCTCTGTTTTTGCCATCTTTAGGCTTTCTGCAGCTAATGGATAGTCATTATGCAGGTCATGGAGTTCATGGGGATATTCTAAATCAACTTCTAGTATGAAACCACGCTGTTGACCCGGCGTCAAACTGCCCAACCACTTCAATGCCTTTTGAATGTTTTCCGGATTGACGCTTGTGTGCATTTTAAAGTTGCGTAACGGAAGCGATTGCGCCATTGCCCATCCAAACAGATTGTTTGCATCCAAATACATGAGATAGTTAGACCTTTTACTTGGATCATAGTCGTCCAAGTATTTGTTGTTTGCTTTACAGTAATGATGCGACGCCATACTAATTCCTCCACGCAATCCGTTTTCAATCATCTGAATCATTGGTAGGTCAGACAATAAATCAATCTGTACTCCAGTATCTTTTAAGAAAGCATCCCAACTCATCCCGGGCGCAGAAATGTAATGCGCGGGATCCAGGCTATAATGTTTCATGCAGGTCTTTCTGTAATTTTCAAAGACGTCCGCCAACAAACATACATCGGCCATCAAGTAGGAGTCATGATAGTCTCCCATTGTTTTACAGTCTAACTTCTGCCATGCTTTTTGAGCATGCTGGTAATCAGAATCACTAATGCCCTTTCCTCTAAGACTAGAAAAGAACGCTTCTTTAGGTGGAAGTGTATCTTCGTCAAACCTTTGCCAACTGTTCATGTACTCATAAGGATAAACGCCCTTTCTAACAAGAGTTGGGTCAAAATATTCTTCCGTTATTGGGCACGACTTTAAGGACATGGCCAGTGACTCTAATGATCCCATCATGTGCTGCATAGAGTCATAAAAAGACATGTTATTTAAAGTGAAACACATGTACTTTTCTGATGACTGTGCAATGCATGCTACCCTGAAGGCGCTGGTTACTGCTTGCATTATAAGGTGAGAGTCATAACCTCGCAAGTTGTGAAAGAATACAGGCAGCTTCCATGTCTTTGGTTCAAACTTTAGTTGAAGATTGCATTTACTGTGTGCTGCTCCTCTGAACTTTCCACTAATGTGATCATGGTCTCTTACTGTCGGATTCTCTGCGTCTGATGAGAGGCCTAAACCGCAAATCCAACAATGTGTGGCTGAGTCATACTGCTGTTGCTCTTCAGGCGTCATCATGATTTCAGATAAATTCAGATTATTAGAACAATCATTACGCACTTGCTGCATGCGCTGTAAAAATCTTCTAGCCGCATTTGGTCCTCTGTATAATTCTGGCGTTGAATGAGCGCCATCCGATCTGACGACAATGAAAGCAAATGAACAAATCTGGTGATTACTCACAAAGTCTGTTTTTGGACGTTTCTGGGGGGTTGGTCCTTCATAAGAAACAATGAGCGATTCGAAGTCTGCGTAAACAACATATGGACTAGTTTGCATCCGTTTCCAGTTCTTAAAACTAACTTTACTGCCTTCTAGGGGCGTAATTAGTTCTGTATTACAGTCAACTGGGCCGATACAATGTTTCTTATGTTCGCTTGCGGCTTGAGCAGATGGAATTCTTGTTAAACATTTTCTAAAGAATTCTTGTTTGCGTCTTTGTTTTGAAGTATGCTGCATTAGTCTACTCATTGTTCGTATCAATGTGTAATGCGGTAGCCCCGCTGGGGAAAGCATCAGCAGTAAGTCAACATGGCTTTTGTCTGGTTCGCCAATCGTTGGACTGTTCTTGGACATTTTAATCGGTTGTAGATTTGTTTCCTCATCCCATGTGTAGACATTGACAGTTATTGGTTTGGTTTGTTCTTCAAACTGATTAATGGAATCCACGCTAACAGGAAAGGATATTCCACTAAAGTTAAGATCATTGATGTAAGGTTCATAGTTAGACACTCTCTCTGCGTTTTTGCGGGCGTAATGCAGCCTTGCGAGAACACACCACATGAAACATTTGTTGTCGTCTGTATTCTTTATGTTTAGAACTGCTCTTTTTGCAACTAATGCTGGAGGTAGTGGAATGTAAGCCTTGCCTACAATTGGCGCATACTTAGCCTGTATTAATCTGATCTCTAAGACTTTGGCCTCTGACCAACCAGAGCCTCTCATTTTGGCTAGAGAACTATAAAACCTTCATTCTGGGCCACTTTCGCCCTCAACCAGTTTTCGGGCGAAAGTGGCCCAGAATTAAGGTTTTATAGTTCTCTGACAAGTAAGACGTCAATAACCAAAAAATAATGATTATCTACAAACAAACATACTGTGCAGGGTTATCCATTTTAATACTAATTTACTAAAGTTTTCAGAGAGTAGCGTAGGGAAAGTAGCCGGGAACACGCCCATAGAGTAACGTAGGGAAAAGCATCCGTGACTGAACGCGCTTCATATACAAAACGGTGTCTGTTCCCACGGCTCTCTTTTCAGTACTGTCAACTCTGTCAGGGCGGTGTAAGCTTTTAAATTTCTATTTCCCGGGCCCCACCTGCCCCCCATTTCGGGGGGGTTTTTTTTTCACCCAGTGCTGTGGGGGGTGAAGTTTTGCAAGGAAATAGCAGACAGGGGGGATTTTAAGTTAAAAAATTTTTTTGAATCACAAATACTTTTTCAACATTTAAATAGATTAATTGTTTGGAAACATGGAACCCAGCTACAACTTATATATAACCACCCCCACCACACACACACACACACACAAAACCACACACACATACCACTACATGGCGCCCGCGCACGCACACACGAAACGCACGCACCCCCGCACGCACCCCCCACACACACACACACAAAACACACACACACACACACGGCCCGCGCGCCGCACCCCAACGCACCACACAAAACACACACACCCCCCATTTTCACACACGGGCCCAAAAAAATCAATACGGGCCGCACCCCTCTACCCCTCTTTTCCCCCCCTCCTCTTAAACCCCCCCCCCTTTCCTGCCTAACTGCCCTCACCTTCCTACCCCAACACACCCCGCCTGGGGCGCTTTTCCCCGGGCCCGGGCCAACCCAGCGAGTTAAGCGTACCTTTCGCCCCGCACACATGACAAAGGTAACCCACACATTCTTTCGCTGCCAGTCCGGGCGAGCGGGAAAGGGGGTTTTTAATTTGGGCGGGGGGTGTGTTATTTTAAAAAACCCGGGTTTTTTCCCTGAAAACAGAATTGTTACTTAAAGGTTTTTTTGGGTTTTTGGGAAATGAAAACTTTTGAAGGCAATATTGTTGACAAAAAATTACAGCCATTTTTTAAAATAGGGTTTTGGCTATCGATGAGATTGTTCCTTTTTCCAAAAAAAGGCGCAGCATTTTTTGAAATTTGGGGCCGAAGCAAAACAACCCATCACGCTTATTGTTGGGACGGCTTGAAAAAGCAAAAAACCCAAAGTTTAAAAAACATGGCGTTCATTTTTTAAAGGGCGGAGGTAAAAAAAACGGCTGATTCTTTATCTAAAAAACTTATTTTTTAAACATTTTTGTTTTTTTCCCCCCCCAAGTAAAAATTTTTCTCAATTTTTGTATTAGATTTTGTTTTGATTGTTAATTTACAAAATTCAGGGGTTTAGGGGGCCAAGCTAAATTTTGTGTTTTAAAAATTTGTGTATACTTTTCTACTTTTTCTAATTAAACCATTTCATCCCCTTCAAAATTTTCCCTTATGAAACTGAATGGCAAAATTTCAAAATGTTCGGGCAAAAAACCCTAGATAGGGTTGGGCAGACCTTAAGTACTTTTAAACCATATGGAAAAGGAGTATTTTGGGGCAACACTATCTTCATATAAATGTTTTAAAAATATACAATGCCGGATGCTAACTACGGGTTAGAGCGCCAAAAAAAGTTTTGGCTACAGCAATTCTGCTGTAACCCATTTTGCAACCCCCTTTTTTGGAAAAGAGGGGGGCACAGAAAACTAGGGCAAGCGATAAGAGAACTAACCCCTCCACCCTAGAGCCCCCAAAGGCCCGCAGTACAACCGTTTCCACGTTTCCAAACCCTAGAGGGGGCCCAAAGGGCAAAAGTACCCAACCGGGTTTTCCAGCGCTCCCCCCCAGAGCGGCCAAGGTCACAGTGGGCCAAGGCCTTTTTTCCCAAAGCGCACCACCCAAAGAGGGGGCCAAGGTACAGTACAAGCCGTTTCTTCATCGCTCTATCCTAGAGGGGCCCAAAGGTTTCAGCAGGGGGGGGGAGATCAATTTTTTTTTGCTGCTTTGTCGCTTTGCGTCTACGCTTCACCTGCGCCCAACGCCCTGCTTCTACGCCCTTTAAACAACTTTTAGGCTCCCTTTTTTTTGGTACTTTTTTAAAAATTTGCCCTTTTTTTTAAATTCAATCAGGGCTTTTTTTAAAAAGCATTTGGGTGGCTGCTTTAAAATTTTGAAAACAAAAGACCCCTTTGCTTTAACAAAAACCCCAAGCATTGCCCTTGCACCAAGTGGTTTTTACAAAATGACAAATAAAAAAGCTCTTTGAAACACCACACACACCCCCAAACCCCCAAGTCCCCCCAAGTCCTTAATTAATTTTTTAAAAATTAATTTCACCCCGGGGGGTACTTCATTAAGTTTTTAATTAATTACTTCAAGTTTTTAATAAAGTTCTTGATTAATTTTTTAAAATTAAAGTTCTTATCAATTTTCCTTAAAAAATTTTTTTTGTTTAATTTCATCCCCCTAAGAAAACCCAAAATTCGTATTCAATTTTCTTATAAAAAACAAAAAAAATACGTTCTATTTTTTTATCTAAATAGTAAATGTCTAAGAAAGTACACACACGCCTAAAAAAAAAGGGCTCATCGTTGAGGATGTCTTGGGTCAAACGTTCTCTGCATAGATCTTAAGGGAAAGGTTTTTTCCATCCGAAGCAACCCATTGATTACAATTTTTGGTCTATGGAAATGCCTTTTTTTAGACTCCATGCTTTATTTTTTGACACCACATTTTATAATTTCGGGCCCTGAAACCCATTTTTATTAAAAAATTTAAAATTAAAATTCTTAAAAATTTTTCCTTTTTAAATGGATCAAAAGGGCGCTTTCCCAAATTTGGGTTTTGGGGGTGGGGGTGTTTTTTTTTGCATTTAAATGGGGTCAGATTTTTTTGAAGCTTTCGTTTTTGTTTTCCATTGGTATATAAATTTTAACCCCTAATAACTGCCCCCACACGCAGCAAGGGCGCCAAAAATGGGAAAAGTTTTTAAATTTTAAAATACCAGAAGCTTTGGGGCCCCTTTTTATCACATGGGTTTTTTTTACTTGGGGATTTTTTTCAAATTGTTTTTTGGCGTTGGGGGTGTTATGTTTTTTATGATGGTCATAAACTGTAACATTAAATTTTTTTTTTTCTGTTCCACTCTGCTTTAATTTTTTTTCCCGCTTCAAAAACGCCCAGGGTTTTTATGGGCCCCACCTGGGTTACAAACGTTTTTTGCTGATTTTTTTGGCTTGGTTACTTTCCACCTGTTCGATGATTTTTCCCAGCTCGTTCATTTTGGGGAAAATAAAATCTATAAAGATTAAAAGTTATTAATCCCATGATTAAAAGGGGATAACAAGGTTTCCCAAAACTATAGTATAAATCCCCTCCTAGAGACTCTAATGCTTTGTTAAAAATGGATTTTTGCGTTAAATTTATACGTAAGACTTGTTCAGAATCAATGGGAGCAAATCAAATGACTAGTTTTGTGACAAACTAAGAACCTTTGCCCCCACTTTTTTTACCCCAAACCCAGACCCCAGCTGCGCTTTATACCCGTTATGATACTTTAAAAAAGTCTTGCGGCGACATCTTTAATTTTGTTCAATGCTGAATTCATTTTTCCCAGGAACTGTTTTGTTTTTCCCCCAAGCTGCCAAAAAATACAAACCTCCCTTTTTTGGGGATAATAAACTTTGGGCATCAGCTTGGTCCCTTCATAAGTTTCCCGGAAGGGGTTAAAGGGTGCCCTTTTAGCTTTTAGGGGATCATCACTGTTCCCTGTTTTTTAAAAATTATAATTTTTTATTTTCTAAAAAATGAGCAACCCAAAAAACTGTTGCTAACCTTGTTAAAACCATTTTTGTGTTTTGGTGGTCTAATTAGGATACTCCCAAAGCTTTGGGAAAAGCTTGTTAAGAATTTAAAACCCGCAGATCCCTTGGGAAACTAAAAACCCTTTTAGGGTTCAGCAAACTAATTGGGGATCATTGCAGCTTCGGGTTGGGTACAAAGATTTTCTGTTAAGCAGGAATAAAACCAGACAAAAAAAAATATGTAAGAAAAAAAATTTCATTTTTTTAAAAAAAAACTTCACTCGCAAAAAAGGGTAGGCGGCGCTGTGGTGAATGCGCTTTCTTTTAGCGGAAGTAATTTCGCAATTTTTAAACTTTGCGGGGTTACGGCGAAGAAAAAGACATAACAAAGCTATGGAGGAACTAGCACTGCACAAGACGCCTATGAAAAAACAGAGACCCTTTAGCAGTTTGATTTTATTAATGACACACGAAAGAACAGGGGTGCAGCTTACACATTTAAAAAGTTTGACCAAGCAATAAAAAAAATTATCAGTAAAAAGGGGAAACCGTCCAACATTGCCCCCACCAAAATTCAGTTTACTTTTATCAACCACAAAAAACAAAAGATGCAAGAAATCGCGTTTTTTGTCGTTGGTATACCGTTGTGTATTTTGTTGCGCAAAATAGGGCTGAAAAAAAATGAAAAAAAATCTTTTATTCGCCCAAAAGGATTTGGAAGGGCATCACAGAAAATCAAAAGCTAAGCCAAGCAGCGGAGCAGTGAACAAACAGCAAAGAATGGTTCTAAACAAGCGTTTTTGGCAATTTATTTACCTGCCCCTAGACAATACAGAACCACACTTTGTTAAACAACCCCAAAACGCCCCTCAAATGGATTTTTCAAAATTTTTACCCCATGGGTTTTAGACGAAAAAAATTTTAAGTACGCACTCACAGTCTTTGACATAGCTTAAAGGGGTACAAAATCAGAACCATTAACCAAAAGATGCTTCGCTTTGCTGTCGCTATACAATGGTATACCAACGAGGCCCCTAACTTACCCCGCAGATTCAAGTTAGAGGGAAAAGAATTAAAGGGCCAAGTGAATAAATTTTATTTTTGAAACATAGAGTTACCTTTAAAAGAGGCTTTTCCGGGAGTTCACAGATCACGGGCTTTAGTTAAAAATTTTAATAAACTTTACCGAAAGACTTTCTCCTACCAGTATCCAGAGAGCTGATTGACAATTCTCGCAACACGAATGGTTAGAAACTGCCCTCATTTTTTGCGCCATGAATAATAAGTTTTAAAAGGGTTAAAACCATACAAGCAAAAAAAAGAAAAACAATAAATGTTGCGAAAACTCCATACACCCAGCAAACTTTTACCATTTGGCTTGAAAGTAGTCCCTTTTATTACCGGGGAAGCAGAAGGGACACCGCTCAGGGCAACAGATCCAGTTTGGGGTTTTGATCCATAGAAAAAAAAAAGAATTGTAAAAATAATCCGCCCGGTATTTTTTACGAGAAACTGACACAAAAAAAAACAACCAGCCCCTAAAAGATCTTTTGCAAAGGAAGAACTGCAGATAATTCCGCCAGACACAGTTCCCTTTAATTAATTTACGTAAACATATTTTGTTTAAAAGGGAAAGGGCCAGAAAGGGCAGAACAAAACAAGAAGGAAAGGAAGAGACCTTGAAAAGAAACGGAACATTTCATGCGTGTAATGCTTTTTAAGGAAACATTTTCGGGATTAATCAATGATGCAAATCTCCAGATCACCTACAATCCAAACCCCCAAATTGGGGAAAAAAAATACTTAAAAATAAAAAAAATTTGAACGTGTCAAGCAAACAGAGAAAAATTTAAAAGAATTTTGGGTGAAGCATGATTGATCTTATAATAAAAGTTGATAAAAAAATAAACCCCCCGTTTAGCGGTCCTCCAGTCCCAATTGCAATGAAAACTCTGATTAACAAACACCCGTTTTGTGTTTGTTCTATCTAAGACTTCTTTTTTACAAAAATTGTGTTTTATCCATTAGATTGATCGAGTTTACGTTTCAGATGAAAATCCCTTTTTGCCAAACAATGCTTCTTTGTAGTTGTCCATGATATTTTACTGCACAACGCTGCGAATATTCCCTTTGCTTTCTTAATGATTTTCTCCTGGGCCAAAAACTGTACATTTTTTACCTTTAAAACCCAAAAAACTCCTTACACCTTTCCCAAAAATTCACCTCACTTTCCCAAAACCTTTTTGTTAGTAAATTTAATGCAAAGGCGAGTCTTTAGGATAATCAGATGTAAACAACCATCCTGCATCCCTTTTGCCCTTCGGTTTCCTTCTTTTTTAACTTCATAGGAAACTAAACAAAAAAATCTTACTGTGTAAAGTACTCGGATCGGGGTAACAGGCTTAAAGTATCATAAAGAAAATCTAACATCAAAAACTTTGATAATTTTAAGACAGTAAACCCAATAAATACAGGTTTGTCTAATTTGACTTTCTTTTTTTCATCATTATGCCAAAAAGCTGATCATGAAATCTTTTAAAGTCCTGATAATTAGGTTTTGAAGTCAGCTTAATTGCTTCGTTTTCTCTGGTGACCAATCTGACATCTTTGCGCTTGTGCGGATTCTCCATAGTCTTTCCAAAACAGCTGTTGTTCATCAACTTGAAAAAGTCTTTTTCTGAAGCATCTGTGGATTTAGTTCTGAGATCAGTGTTCTTCATGATGTATGGTTTCATGAACTGTTCTTGATCAAAAGCAATTATGCGATGAACTGCTGTCAACTTCAAACCGTGTCTTAAATAAAATTGTAGAAGTCTGTAATGACAGACATAATTTTTTTGCCCCGAAGATTAGGCACAAGTTTAGGCGGTTCTCTTGGATCCATCTTTAGACTTTCTGCTGCTAATGGATAGTCATTATGCAGGTCATGGAGTTCATGAGGATATTCTAAGTCAACTTCTAGAATGAAACCACGCTGTTGATCAGGCGTTAAACTGCTCAACCACTTTAATGCCTTTTGAATATTATTCGGATCGCCGCCTGTGTACATTTTAAAGTTGCGTAACGGAAGTGATTGCGCCATTGCCCATCCATACAGATTGTTTGCATCTAAATACATGAGATAGTTAGACCTTTTACTTGGATCATAGTCGTCCAAGTATTTGTTGTTTGCTTTACAGTAATGATGCGACGCCATACTAATTCCCCACGCAATCCGTTTTCAATCATCTGAATCATTGGTAAATCCGACAATAAATCAATCTGTACTCCAGTAAACTTTAAGAAAGCGTCCCAACTCATCCCGGGCGCAGAAATGTAATGCGCGGGATCCAAGCTATAATGTTTCATGCAGGTCTTTCTATAATTTTCAAAGACGTCCGCCAACAAACATACATCAGCCATTAAGTAGGAGTCATGATAGTCTCCCATCGTTTTACAATCTAACTTCTGCCACGCATCTTGAGCATGCTGGTAATCAGAATCACTGATGTCCTTTCCTCTGAGACTAGAAAAGAACGCGCCTTTAGGAGGAAGTGTGTCTTCATCACCTTTCCCAACTTTTTCATGTACTCATAAGGGTAAACGCCCTTTCTAACAAAGTTGAGTCAAAATGTTCTTCCTTTTATTGGGCAGGACTTTAAGGACATAGCCAGTGACTCTAATGAACCCATCATGTGTTGCATGGGATCATAAAAAGACATGTTATTTAGATTAAAGCACATGTACTTTTCTGATGACTGGCAATGCATGCTCCCCTGAAGGCGTTGGTTACTGCTTGCAATATAAGATGGAGTCGTAACCTCGCAAGTTATGAAAGAAGATGGGCAGCTTCCAGTCTTTGGTTCAAACTTTAGTTGAAAAATTGCATTTTTTAAATGCGCTGCACCTCTAAACTTCCCACTAATGGATCATGGTCTTCTTAACTGTTGGATTCGCTGCTTTCTGATGAGAGGCCTAAACCAAAAATCCAACAATGCGTGGCTGGGTCATACTGTTTTTGGGTCTTCAGGCGCCATTATGATTTTCAGATAAGTTTAGATTATTAAACAGCCCATTACGCACTTTCTGCATGCTTTTCTAAGAAGTATTTTGCAGCATTAGGCCCTCTATATAATTCTGGCTCTGATGAACGCCATCCGACCTGACAATAATGAAGGCAAATAAAACAAATCTGATGATTACTCATTAAGACTGTTTTTTCGAAGTTTTTGTGGTGGGGCCCTTCATAAGGAACAATAAGCGACTCGAAGTCTGCGTAAACAACATATGGAGAATTTTGCAGCCGTTTCCCAGTTCTTAAAACTAACTTAGATCCTGGCGGGGGCGTAGTTAGTTCTGTCTTACAGTCTACAGAACTTTTACAATGTTTCTATGTTCGCTCGCGGCTTGAACAGATGGCATTCTTGTTAAACTTTTTTCTACAGAATTCTTTTTTGCCATATCTTTTGAAGTATGCTGATTAGTTACTCATTGTTCGTATCAATGTGTAATGGGGCAGCCCGATGGCAAAAAACATTGGAGTAAGTCCACATGACTTTTGGCTGGTTCGCCTATTGGTTGGACTGTTCTTGGACACTTTAATTGGCACCAAATTTGTTTCCTCATCCCATGTGTATACTTTAAATTTATTGGGTTTGTTTTGTTCTTCAACTGACAATTTGGTCTACACAAACGGGAAAAGGATATTCCATTAAAGTTAAGATTTTTGGGTGTATGCCGATAGTTAGTCACTCTCTCTGCGTGTTCGCGGACATGATGCAGTCTGCAAAAAACACCCCACATGAAAATTTGTCGTCTGAATTCTTTATGTTTAAAACTGCTCTCTTTGAAACCAACTCTCGAGGTAGCGGATGAAAGCCTTGCCTACTATCGGTGCATACTTAGCCTGTTTTAATCTAATTTTTAAGACTTCGCCCTCTGCCCAAACCAGAGCCTCTCATTTTTAGCTTCTTCAGCGGCCACATCAAACTGTGTAAGCAGTTCGTCTGCCCAACCGGGTGTTAAGTCATTATGAGAAAGAATAGTCTGCTGTTTAGTTGAGACCCAACTTCTAGATTTTCTTCATTTATTGTTACATAGTCGATTAAAACAGCTAACATTACTTTAACTGGCGGTCTATTGTTAGTTTACTTGGGACTTGAAAAATTTAGCATGAACAACGCTTGCCTGTACGTTTGTTGGGTCAATGACTTCTAGATCAATATCATTCAGTGTCTTGAAAAAACGCTCTCTCTCAAGCATTCCTTCAAACAATTCGTCTTGTCCTTCATATATTTAGCCATGCTGTCTTTTTTTTCTAAGCCAAAATATTTATTTAAATTAAAAAAAATACTATATCAGAACCAATATCGACGGTCTTTTTGCGCTTGGACTCAAAACTAAAGTAAAAACACCCTTTGGCGTTTGTTAATGTGAGCTGTTTAGAACAGAGTTTAATGTCTCGTTTACTTTTTTTAAGCATTCCTTTTTTATCTGCTCGGCGTCTGGCTGTTGAGAAAAACTTGCCCTCGCCTTTCTTTGAAGATCAAACTTTTGTCTTTGTAGTCATCAAATGGGCCCTGTAAACGATTAATTCTTCATCCGGATGTTTGAGTCACAAGCGCTTTATTTATTGTCAGTTTTAAACGAACTAAGTTTAGCCGTTATTAGTTGAAACCATAGCTGTGTGCTTTTGGGTTTAGTTTTTAATTTTTTTCCAGCCGCACTTTCAGAATGAACACAGACCGAGAGCTAAAGACAAACCTCCCAGAGGTAAAGCTGCGGGTGCGCCCATGCCCGTTGCTAAGAGACCAAACTCGTTCCTGCTGATAGGGCCTTATAGTCGATGTTCCAGTATTAACATATGTAACAGCATTAAAAGGGAGCAGAATACCTTCGTTTGGTTTTGCTGTATTTTGAAAGGTCTTGCTCTAGTTTTTGTTGCATTTGTTAATGTTGGTTTAAACTGAAGGTTTTTACTTCAGGGGGTTTCTATAACAGCAGAATTGCCCGCTATCTCTTCTCTTGGCATCTCCGGTGCTGTAGGGACATTTGGATAAACCGTAACAGACATGCTTTTTATAAAATGAAAAAAATTTAGTATAATACCTCTTCTAAACTGTTATTTACAATATTCAGCTGCGCATCATATAAAAAACAAATGTACATTAAGCGGTTTATCGGCTTCTTCTTCCTTTATCAATTTGAAAGTTTATTTCGTATCTCACCCTCTCTCCGCTTCCATACAACTCGTTATCCTCTGTTGACCTTAGGTCAATCCATAAACCGTATTTTGTTGTTAAATAATCATCAAGCCTAACATTGTGAAGATGTAAATCTTTAGACACTAGGTCTGCTGTTGGATTTCTACCCCTCCCACCCCAAACAATTTCTTATTTCGTCAAAATGATGATAAGGTCTAAGCCCGCTAGCGTAGATTTTTATTAGGACTACCGTCAATTGTACATTGCACTTTCGTTATTTTTTGGATTAAAAAACTTTTCACTGCTCTTTTGAACGGTTTCTTCATCTTCACACAGCAATAAAATACCTTTAAGCGATCTTGCTGTGGTGCTAAAACTAAAATTCCATATAGTGTCTGCCCTGCTTCTGGGTATGTTGAATGATGAATCACTCTATCGTAAAATATTGCTAATTTTGACTGATATTGATCCTTAATCAAACCCCTGCTAAATCAGGGTTGCTAACAACGTCAAACTCTAACGAATGCAGAAATGCTGTACTTTGCTTCGGTGTCTGATGATTTGATAACGCGTTGTATTTATTAAAAGTTAGTTCATATGACAATCTGTCTTTTAACGCTCCTTGAAGTAAAGGTGCATGCGCTTTTTTAAAAACTCAAAATCTAAGGGGATGGAAAAGCGATTTCCATACGCAAAATTTACAGCTGCATACTTTTTACCGTCTTTAGATCTGCGGCGCCTATTCTATGTTTTAGTGCTTCTTCATTTCGATTCCTTGAAACGCAAGATCAGCCCTTTCATTCCCGGTTAGCCATAGATCAGAATAGGTTAAAAATATGTCTGCATTGTGTAAAGAAAATATTTCTTGCCCCTCAAGTTTTATAGAAATTTTCTTAACGATTGCCCGCCCCAGATTCTGTACAACTGTCCTGTTTGGGTCTGTTGTTGAAGCGAGTACTTTTTGAAAGTAAGACGCGCAGAGCCTGGCACAATCACTTCATCCCCCTCCTAAAGGGCTGGAATTTGACAGTAAGAAATTTTATCCGCATCAATATAGATGGATTATTTGGAACAGTAATTTTCCGCTTATTTCCCTTCACGCCACCGGGTTCTTTCATTCTTATAACGGGTCAAGAATCGAGCCATGTGCAGTGCCATTTTTTTATAAACAAAAAAAAGTTAATTATTTAAAACATGCAGGAATTGAAGCTGAAGAAGATTATGATGTTTTTGGGTCCTGGAGACGACATGAGTGAAATGATCCCCTTTTACACGGGATCGCTCAGCGCTCTCAATGCGGCGTGAATTTAAAAGAAAGAGCGGTCGGAGCATTTTACAAAAGTTTAGGCCAAGAAAACCCCCCGAATTTATAGACCCAAATGATTTTGAATTAAAAGATTGGTCATTTGTTTGTTAAGGGGCGATCAAGGGAATCTGTTCGGCTTACAACTAAACCAGACCCATCAAAGTTTTTTGCCAAAAGTACAATTATACAAAGACTCAGTGTGAAAAATCAAAATCGCCTTGGCATTGCTAGACCAAAATTAGATAGGGATGCAGTTGCTAAACTTCAAAACACACTGCAAGAACTCCCGACAGATAACCAAATGCAAAACATGGAACTTAAAGAATTAAATCAATCAGCAGGCGAATTAATAAATACAATAGAAGCAGAAACCAGTTTTTCAGAAGAAACAGCTTTAAAGACTATACACGACTCCCCGCTACCCATGCGAGAAATAGCGGCCCCTTTATCATGCTTTGAGAAGGATCAGAGGCGAATTAACAAACAATTTAGCAAAACTAGTGTGAACTAGATGAGCATATAAAAAGAGAAAAAGAAAAACTCGTTGAGGCTGACGACCGCATCGTAGGGCGTGAGATTAAAGAAAGAATAAGACAAAGACTAAAAGATCTTGAACAAGAAAGATCAGCAAGACTAGAAGTGCTGACTACTAACCGAGACCAATTACGAACTCAAGTGAATAGAATAAGAGAAACTATCGAAAAAATTTTATATGAAGACACGACACTAGCAGAACGAATACGAACACTGTTTAGAGAGCAAGGAGTCACATTAGTAAGCGTTATAACAGCCTTAGGATTTGCAATAAGTACACTAGTGATGGCTATTACAGGCGGCGGCGGCCAAAGTTCAGTACCTCCACCGCCATCGCCTCCGCCTGATAAATCATGGGTAAAAAAACAGCTTGATCATCTTGCAAGTTTATTAAAAAAATTAGCTGGTAAAGCCGTGGACGCTTTACCAGGAATATTGAAGGAGTATTGTCAGCTGGCTTTTGTCTACTGCAAGCAAAGTAGTTGGCTTTATGGCCGAGCACTTATGGACATTAGTTCTCTTAATAGTTGGGTTAATATTTAGTAAGATAAAGACCAAGTAATCCTATGCCAGTTAATCCAAGAACAAGCGCTGTCTTTTCATATTCATGGTCATCGCGAACAGAGCCCGCGAGCTTTGCTGAGTCTTCAATGACTTTGGGGGTTTGGACTTCGGGAATTAGATGACTTAATCTTGGGCGTTTTTTATTGTTTGTAATATTACTGGCTCAGAATTTATGTCGTTTTTCCCAACCTTCTGTTCATTGCCTGCTATAAGAATTTCATTATTATAGTTTATTATTATCCTACCTGGAGTCTGAGGTCAGAAGGCAGCATGTATAAACCAGTGCCAACAGCAAAGTCTACTTTCGATCTTGCGTATTGTAAAACGTGTTGGTACCTTTGAATACTTGAAGGTAAATCAACTGTAGAATTAATGGCGTCCTCTAAATTTGCTAAGTATTGTTTTTGTGCGTCAAAGCCAGTAGAAGGATCAGTTATGCTCGATCTTGCCTGTGCTTGCGAACCTAGCAAACACCAAACGTAAGTACGAATAGAGTCGTTATTCGTTCTATTCCCGCCTAGTTAGGCCCTTAGAAGTGTCTAAGATAAATGTTGTCCATGCTGTTTTATGCTCTTGCTGTAGGGACCCGGGCTCAACAGTTGTGCCAAAAAAGAAAGATTTGAAAGGAGGATGCCAGTCATAGTTATACTTTCTGTGCGTGCCCCGAAAATAAAGGTCGCCTAGGCCATGATTATGATCCAACTTTTGTCTAAAGCCTGTCTTGATGTTAATATTAAATTCGTTACATATCCTTTTAAAAGCCTTCATGTCTATTATGTTGCTGAGTGGATTAAACGGTTTGTCATTTGGTAATGGCGCTCGCAGTTCAGTCAAAATACGTCTGAAGGTGTAATAGAAATGAAATCTGTACACTGACCTCACCAAAGGATCATGGTGATTTAAATGATCAGCATACGACACTCCACACCCAGTTGATGCGCAAAACACAGCAAAGTTTAACTGGTTCTGATAAAACTGCATCGGATGACTAAACCACGCTTTCTTGATGTGGTCGTTTTCAATAGGGGGGTTAAGATAGCTCTTCAATGGAGTACTCACCTTTTTATGAAAAGAGGCAGTCTGGGTCACAGCAATGTCAAGAGTATCAGTTGCTATATTTTTAAGATTGTAGTGCGGCCCAACAGAATATTTTGCGCCAGTATATTTGAATGCACTCATTTTTAATTTGTTTAAAAAATGTTTGTAACAATAAACAACTCAAGACCGCCCTTCGTTTTTAGAACATGCTATTGATAACAATTGCGGGGCCAAAATGGCCGCGCTCCATGAAATATTCTACAAAGTCGTATGGTTTAATATAAGCGAAGCCAAGGAGAATAATAAGGTTCTAAAAGTTGACAAAACAGGGGCCAAAATTAGCGAGTTAACAATACCTGATGGTTATTACGGGTTTTGCTCACTAAAAGAAGCAATGAGTAACTTTGACATTACTCTCAAACTTAACAATGCAAATCTAAAAACAATGTTAACATTCAAGCCTGAAGAAGAAGGAGGTTACTATTTTGATAAAGAGCTAGCTAAAATGTTAGGCTTTACGGCTAACAATTATAGATTTAGAGTTACACCAACCAAAACTACTTATGAGGGGGAAAGTCCGCTCGATCTTGCATTACATTCATTACTCTATGTTCATTTGGATGAGCTAAGCACTGATGAAAACTTATATGATGGAAGGCCCTCAACTGTTTTAAGAGCTCTTCCATCAGGGAAAGCTGCATATTGCGATTATGAAATTATACAATTCCCTAATTTACAGTTTAAAAGATTAGTTTTGCGGGAGGGTTGGATCATTTAATATAAAGATCAAAGACAAAACGGGGAAAGTCGTGAAATGTGATAACCTGCACATTGTTTTGGAAATAAAATAATACGTTACTAAAAAATAATGTCGCGGGGGCCAGAAGAACCAGGAGTTACATTAGCGCCTGTAAGGTGTATAACTTTAGAATTAAAAGACCTTGCAGACGTTGCGGACTTTGAACAGAATTGCGAAATAGGCACTTTGTATGGTTTGAGTACACTAAAGATGGTGATATAAACGTAAAGAGGTTGGCGACAACAAAAAGTTTCCTAAACTAGAACAACTGCGCAATCTAGAGGCAAATAATGTTGGCCAGTATGAATATAAAATAGTTCGAAAACCTGACCTCAAATGGCACTTAGAACCATATTTAGAATGGGACATAAAATTTGAATTCATAAGCCCATTTACATATTTTAGCCGTCAAAAAAGTTTCAGAAAAGCATTCAACTCTGGCCCTTTACATGTAAGTCTTATGCCGGACGACAATAGTCGGAAAGAAATTGAAATAACGCCATATGGGAAAAAACAGTACATCCTCCACAGAAAAGAAACAGTTTTGAAAGATGCTTCTACAAAATTACAGTTCATTCCGCAAATGAAATTAGGAGATGCGTTCACAATAATATTTGAAATTTCTGTCTTAAAAGATAAGGAGAGGGAGGGGGTTGTGGGCGTTAGTGACGTCCTTTTTAAAGGAATTCTAATTAGCTGGCAAAACTTAGACGTTGAAAAACTTAAAGTTACCGTCGTCATTCTTCACAATGGCGAGGATATTAAGGTCATAACAACAAGCAACAAAATCAATATTAGTCTAAATAGAAACAATCTTACAGCACTGAATTGGATTATTTTTACACATTTAGACCTTAAAAGGATTTTATTATACTGAACAAGTTTTAACAGAGGACATGATAAAAACAATAACCGGATTAGATTAAGTTCTGTTTTATAAAACTATGGAGCAGTTAAACTTATGACAAAAACCCCTCATTGTTCATTGATTTGTGGGCAGACTGGTTGTGGAAAAACAATATTTATCCTCGACCTGTTACAAACAGTTTATCGTTATAATTTTAATCATATTGTGGTTTTCTGTCCAACACTTAAATGGAACAAAGCATATCATGATAGAAGGTTTATATGGACAGATGATGACATATATTTAGTTAATCCTAGCAATAAACTGAGTGAGTGTTTAGAACAGTTTTATAGACTGTTTGAAGGAACGCAGACACTATTTATTATAGATGACTGTTCGGCAGAAAGAGACATAGTTAAAAAGAGAAACACTTTGTCGAAACTAGCTTTCAGCGAAGGACATGCTGGGATAAGTGTGTGGATTTTATGCCAGAAATATAACTCGGTTTTAAAAGACTTTAGAGAACAGTTAAAGACTGTATTTTATTTCACATGAAAGACAGAGACTCATTTGAAGAATGTTTGCGCGAAAATGATATTATTGAAAATGACCAGGAAAAACATAGGATTAAACAAAAACTGAAATCTGAAAAGTTTAGTAAATTAGTATTGAAAACGGATAACCCTGCACAGTATGTTTGTTTGTAGATAATCGTTATTTTTTGGGTATTGAAAGTCTTACTTGGCAGAGAACAGGAAAACCTTTATTCTGGGCCACTTTCGCCCGAAAACTGGTTGAGGGCGAAGGTGGCCCAGAATGAAGGTTTTCCTGTTCTCTTGGCTTCTTCAGCGGCCACATCAAACTGTATAAGCAGTTCGTCTGCCCAACCGGGTGTTAAGTCATTATGAGAAAGAATAGTCTGCTGTTTAGTTGAGACCCAGACATCTAGATTTTCTTCATTTATTGTTATATAGTCGATTAAAACTTTTAACATTACTTTAACTGGTGGTTCTAAATTTTTAGTTTACCTGGAACTTGAGAAATAGCATGAACAACACTGCTGTACGTTTGTCGGGTCATGACTTCTAGATTAACATCATTTAAAGCTTTTGACAAACGCTCCCCTCGAGCATTCTTCAAACAATTCGTCTGGTCCCTTCATATTGATACAATACTGAGGTTTTAAATGCTCACTAAAAGCGAAGCACAAGGAGAATAATAAGTTCTAAAAGTTGACAAAAGGGGCAAAATTAGCGAGTTAACATACCTGAGGTTAACGGTTTGCTCACTAAAAGAACAATGGTAACTTTGACTTACCTCAAACTTAACAATGCAAATCTAAAAACAATGTTAACATTCAAGCCTGAAGAAGAAGGAGGTTACTATTTTGATAAAGAGCTAGCTAAAATGTTAGGCTTTACGGCTAACAATTATAGATTAGAGTTACACCAACCAAAACTACTTATGAGGGGGAAAGTCCGCTCGATCTTGCATTACATTCATTACTCTATGTTCATTTGGATGAGCTAAGCACTGATGAAAACTTATATGATGGAAGGCCTCAACGTTTTAAGAGCTCTTCCATCAGGGAAAGCTGCATATTGCGATTATGAAATTATACAATTCCCTAATTTACAGTTTAAAAGATTAGTTTGCGGAGGGGTTGGATCATTTAATATAAAGATCAAAGACAAACGGGGAAGTCGTGAAATGTGATAACCTGCACATTGTTTTGGAAAAAAAAATAATACGTTACTAAAAAATAATGTCGGGGGGGCCAGAAGAACCAGGAGTTACATTAGCGCCTGTAAGGTGTATAACTTTAGAATTAAAAAAACCTTGCAGACGTTGCGGACTTTGAACAGAATTGCGAAATAGGCACTTTGTATGGTTTTGAGTACACTAAAGATGGTGATTATAAACGTAAAGAGGTTGGCGACAACAAAAAGTTTCCTAAACTAGAACAACTGCGCAATCTAGAGGCAAATAATGTTGGCCAGTATGAATATAAAATAGTTCGAAAACCTGACCTCAAATGGCACTTAGAACCATATTTAGAATGGGACATAAAATTTGAATTCATAAGCCCATTTACATATTTTAGCCGTCAAAAAAGTTTCAGAAAAGCATTCAACTCTGGCCCTTTACATGTAAGTCTTATGCCGGACGACAATAGTCGGAAAGAAATTGAAATAAACGCCATATGGGAAAAAACAGTACATCCTCCACAGAAAAGAAACAGTTTTGAAAGATGCTTCTACAAAATTACAGTTCATTCCGCAAATGAAATTAGGAGATGCGTTCACAATAATATTTGAAATTTCTGTCTTAAAAGATAAGGGAGGGATGGGGTTGTGGGCGTTAGTGACGTCCTTTTTAAAGGAATTCTAATTAGCTGGCAAAACTTAGACGTTGAAAAACTTAAAGTTACCGTCGTCATTCTTCACAATGGCGAGGATATTAAGGTCATAACAACAAGCAACAAAATCAATATTAGTCTAAATAGAAACAATCTTACAGCACTGAATTGGATTAATCTTACACATTTAGCCCTTTAAATAGGATTTTATTATACTGAACAAGTTTTAAAAAGGACATGATAAAAACAATAACCGGATTAGATTAAGTTCTTTTATAAAAACTATGGAGCAGTTAAACTTTATGACAAAAACCCCTCATTGTTCATTGATTTGTGGGCAGACTGGTTGTGGAAAAACAATATTTATCCTCGACCTGTTACAAACAGTTTATCGTTATAATTTTAATCATATTGTGGTTTTCTGTCCAACACTTAAATGGAACAAAGCATATCATGATAGAAGGTTTATATGGACAGATGATGACATATATTTAGTTAATCCTAGCAAAAACTGAGTGAGTGTTTAGAAACAGTTTTATAGACTGTTTGAAGGAACGCAGACACTATTTATTATAGATGACTGTTCGGCAGAAAGAGACATAGTTAAAAGAGAAACACTTTGTCGAAACTAGCTTTCAGGGGAAGGGACATGCTGGGATAAGTGTGTGGATTTTATGCCAGAAATATAACTCGGTTTTAAAAGATTTTTAGAGAACAGTTAAAGACTGTATTTTATTTCACATGAAAGACAGAGACTCATTTGAAGAATGTTTGCGCGAAAATGATATTATTGAAAATGACCAGGAAAAACATAGGATTAAACAAAAACTGAAATCTGAAAAGTTTAGTAAATTAGTATTGAAAACGGATACCCTGCACAGTATGTTTGTTTGTAGATAATCGTTATTTTTTGGGTATTGAAAGTCTTACTTGGCAGAGAACAGGAAAACCTTTATTCTGGGCCACTTTCGCCCGAAAACTGGTTGAGGGCGAAGGTGGCCCAGAATGAAGGTTTTTCCTGTTCTCTTGGCTTCTTCAGCGGCCACATCAAACTGTATAAGCAGTTCGTCTGCCCAACCGGGTGTTAAGTCATTATGAGAAAGAATAGTCTGCTGTTTAGTTGAGACCCAGACATCTAGATTTTCTTCATTTATTGTTATATAGTCGATTAAAACTTTTAACATTACTTTAACTGGTGGTTCTATTGTTAGTTTACCTGGAACTTGAGAAATAGCATGAACAACACTTGCCTGTACGTTTGTCGGATCAATGACTTCTAGATTAACATCATTTAAAGCTTTTGACAAACGCTCTCCCTCGAGCATTCCTTCAAACAATTCGTCTGGTCCTTCATATATTTTATCCATGCTGAGTTTCTTTTCTAACTCAAAATATTTATTTAAATTAAAAAAAATAATTAATCAGAATCAATATCAACGGTCTTTTTGTGCTTGGACTCATAAACTAAAGTATAAACGCCCTTTGATGTTGTTAATGTGAGCTGTTTAGAACAGAGTTTAATGTCTCGTTTACTTTTTTTTAAACATTCCTTTTTTATCTGCTCGGTGTCTGGCTGGTGAGAAAAACTTGCCCTTGCCTTTTTTTGAAGATCAAACTTTTGTTTTTATAGTCATCAAAATCGGTCTGTAAACGACTAAATTCTTCATCCGTGATGTTTGAGTCAACTAGCGCTTTATTTATTGTCAGCTTGAAGGAACTAAGTTTAGCTGTTATTATTGAACCATAGCCGTGTGCTTTTGGAGTTTAGTTTTTAATTTTTTGCTAGCAGCACTTACAGCTAATGAACACAGGCCAAGAGCTAAAGACAACCCGCCTAGAGGTAAAGCTACGGGTGCACCAAAACCTGTTGCTAAGAGACCAACACTTGTTCCTGCTGATAGTGCACTTATAGTTGATGCTCCAGTATTAACATAGGTAACAGCATTACAGGCAGCAGAATACCTTCGTTTGGTTTTGTTGTATTTTGAAAGGTCCTGCTCTAGTTTTTGTTGCATTTGTGTAATGTTGGTTAATCTGAAGGTTTTTACTTCAGGGTGTTCTACAGCAGCAGAGACGGCCCTGGGGTCAATGTTTCCTTCTATAGCAGCAGAGTTGCCTGCTATCTCTTCTTTAGGTACTTTTGGATAATTCAGAACAGACATGCTTTTTTAAAAATAAAAAAATAATTTAGTATACTATATCTTTTAATCTGTTATCTTGAATATTCAGCTGCGCTCATATATTAAAAACAAATGTACATTAACTAGTTTTATCGCCAAATCTTTTTCTTTGTCAATTTGAATGTTTATTCCCTCTTTAACCGTTCTCCCACTTCCATGCAACTGATTATCCTCTGTCGATCTTAGGTCAATCCATAAACCGTATTTCGTTGTTAAATAATGATCAAGTCTAACGCTGTGAAGATGTAGATCTTTAGACACAAGGTCAACTGTTGGATTTCTACACCTCCCGCCTCCAAACAGTTTTCTTATTTCATCAAAATTTTCAGTTTGTCTTTGAATGGTTCTTCATCTTCACACAGCAAAAAATACCTTTAAGCGAACTTGCTGTGGCGCTAAAACTAAAATTCCATATAGTGTCTTCCCTGCTTTTAGAATATTTAGAATGATGAATTACTCTTTCGTAATATATTGCTAATTTTGACTGATATTGTTGCTGGATCAACCTCGCTAAGTCAGAGTTGCTAACAACGTCAAACTCTAACAAGATGTCAGAAATGCTGTACTTTGCTTCGGTGTCTGTAGATAGAATAACATGTTTGTATTTCTTTTAAAAGTTAGTTCATATGACAATCTGTCTTTTAACGCTCCTTGAAAGTATGGAGCATGCGCTTTAACAACTCAAAATCTAAGGGTATGAAAAGCGATTACCTTTACGCATAACTTTACAGCTACATACCTTTTGCCGTCTTTAGCATCTTCAGCTCCTATTCTATGTTTTAGTGCATCTTCATTTTCGATTCCTTGAAACGCAAGATCAGTCCTTTCATTCCCGGTTAGCCTTAGATCAGAACAGGTTAAAAATATGTCTGCATTGTGTAAAGAAAATACTTCTTGCCCCTCAAGTTTATAGAAATTTTCTTAACAATTGCCCGCCCCAGATTCTGTACAACCGTCCTGTTGGGGTCTGTTGTTGAAGTGAGTTCTATTTTGAAAGTAAGACGCGCAGAGCCTGGCACAATCACTTCATCCGCTCCTAGGTCTGGAATTTAACAGTAAGAATTTGATCTGCATCAATAGTAGATGGATTATTTGGAACAGTAATATTCCGTTTATTTCCCTTCACGCCAAAGGGCTCTTTCAGTCTTCTATACGGGTTAAGAATCGAGCCATATATTGTGACATTTTTATAAACAAAATAAAAAGTTAATTATTTAAAAATATGGCGGGCATTGATTTTGGAGATTATAATATTCGTGATCTTGGAGACGACATGAGTGATTCCCGTTGGGAGCAGCATCGCACAGCGCTCTCATTGCATGATGAATTAGAAGGGGCGCAAAGACGTGAATTAATAGAAAGTAAGGTTAGATCATTATACCAAAAATTAGGACTAGAACCTCCCCAAACTATATACCCTGATGATTTTGAACTAAAAGATAACCATTTGTATGTAAAAAAACGACAAAGGAGAACTTGTTCAGCTTACGTATAAACGAGACCATCAAGGTTTGTAGGCGCAGATACAAATTAGACAAAGGCTCAGTACAAGCGAGCGAAATCGCCTTAGCTTTACTAAACCAAAATTAGATCTGGAGGAAGTTGCCCAACTTCAAAACATACAACAAGAACTCCCAACAGATAACCAAATGCAAAACACAAAACCCGAAGATTTAATTCAAGCAGCGACGAAGTAATAAATACAATAGGAGCAGAACTCACTGAAGAAGAAGAAACAGCATTAAAAACTATACACGAACCACGGATACCTGAGAGAGAATTATTAGCCCTTGATCGTGCTTTAAGAACCATCAGAGGGGAAATAATAAACAATTCAGCAAAACTGACTGAACTAGAGGGGCATATAAAAAGAGAAAAAGAAAAACTCGTTGAGGCTGACGACGCCAACTTAGGGCGTGGTGTTAAAGAAAGAATAACCCAAAGACTAAAAGATCTTGAACAAGAGAGATCAGCAAGACTAAGAAGCGATGACTACTAACCGTGACCAATTACGAACTCAAGTGAATAGAATAAGAGAAACTATCCGAAAAATTTTATATGAAGACACAACGCTAGCAGAACGAATACGAACGCTGTTTAGATAGCAAGGAGTCACAGTAGCAAGCGTTATAACAGCCTTAGGATTTGCAATAAGTACACTGGTGGTGGCTATTACAGGTGGTGGTGGTCAAAGTTTAGGCCCTCCACCACCATCGCCTCCATCACCGCCTGATAAATCATGGGTAAAAAAACAGCTTGATCATCTTGCGAGTTTATTAAAAAAAATTAGCTGGTAAAGCTATAAACTCTTTACCTGGTATATTAGGTGGTATTGTTAGCTGGCTTTTGTCTACTGCAAGCAAAGTAGTTGGCTTTATGGCTGAGCACTTATGGGCTTAGTTCTCTTAATAGTTGGGTTACTATTTTAGTAAGATAAAGAAGGAGTAATCCTAGGCCAGTTAATCCAACAACTAGTGCTGTTTTTTTCATATTCATGGTCATTATTTTTTTTTACTTCTTCAGCGGCCTTTGGGCTTTGGACCTCGGGGATTGGATGACTTAATCTTGGGGGGTCATCGGTGTTTTTTTATTGTTTGTAATATTACTGGCTCAGAATTTATGTCGTTTTCCCGACCTTCTGTTCATTGCCTGCCACAAGGATTTCATTGTTGTAGTTTATTATTGTGCCTATCTGGAGTCTGAGGTCAGAAGCAGCATGTATAAACCAGCGCCAACAGCAAAGTCTACTTTTGATCTTGCGTATTGTAAAACATCTTGGTACCTTTTTATACTTGAAGGTAAATCAACTGTAGAATTAATAGCATCCTCTAAATTTGCTAAGTATTGTTTTTGTGCATCAAAACCAGTAGAAGGATCAGTTATGCTCGATCTCGTTTGTGCTTGCGAACCTAGCAAACACCAAACGTAAGTACGAATAGAGTCGTTTATTCGTTCTATTCCCGCTCTAGTTAGGCCCTTAGAAGTGCCTAAAATAAATGTTGTCCATGCTGTTTTATGCTCTTGCTCTATGGATCCGAGGTGAACACCTGTGCCTGAAGAGAAAGATGTGTAAGGAGGATGCCAGTCATAGTTATACTTTCTGTGCGCGCCCCAAAAATAAGGGGTGCCAAAGCCATGATTAAGGTCCAACTTTTGTCTAAAGTCTGTCTTAACATTAATATTGAATTCGTTACAAATCCTTTCAAAAGCCTTCATATCTATTCTGTTGCTAAATGGGTTAAACGGTTTGTCATTCGGTAATGGCGCTTGCAGTTCAGTCAAAATACGTCTGAAGGTGTAATAAAAATGAAATCTGTACACTGACCTCACCAAAGGATCAGGATGATTTAGATGATCAGCATACGACACTCCACACCCAGTTGATGCACAAAACACAGCAAAGTTTAACTGGTTCTGATAAAACTGCATCGGATGACTAAACCACACTTTCGCGATGTAGTCTTTTTTTTAATAGGAGGGTTAAGATATTTGTCCATGGAGTACTAACCTTTACTTGAAAGGCGTCAGACTGAGTCACAGAAATGTCGAGGGGGGCAGTTGTTATTTTTTTTAAGATTGTAGTGCGGCCCAACAGAATATTTTGCATTAGTATATTTTAAAAGCCCTCATTTTTATTTCGTTTAAAAAATGTTTGTAACAATAACAACTCAAGACCGTCCTTCGTTTTTTAGAACATGCTATTGATAACAATTGCGGAACCAAAACGGTCGCGCTCCATGAAATATTTTACAAAGTCGTATGGTTTAATATAAGTGAATCCAGGGAGAATAATGAGGTTCTAAAAGTTGATAAAACAGGGGGCCAAAGTTAGCCAGTTAACAATACCTGATGGTTATTACGGGTTTTGCTCACTAAAGAAGCAATGAGTAACTTTAACATTACTCTCAAACTTAACAATGCGAATCTGAAAACAATGTTAACATTCAAGCCTGAAGAAGAAGGAGGTTACTATTTTGATAAAGAGCTAGCTAAAATGTTAGGCTTTGCAGCTAACAATCATAGATTTAGAGTTACTCCAAACAAAACTACTTATGAGGGAGAAAATCCGCTCGATCTTGCATTACATTCATTACTCTATGTTCATTTAGATGAGCTGAGCACTGATGAAAACTTATATGATGGAAGGCCCTCAACTGTTCTAAGAGCTCTTCCATCAGGGAAAGCTGCATATTGCGATTATGAAATCATACAATTCCCTATTTACAGTTTAAAAGATTAGTTTGTGGGAGGATTGGATCATTTAATATAAAAATCAAAGACAAAGCAGGAAAAGTTGTGAAATGTGATAACCTACACATTGTTTTAGAAATAAAATAATACGTTACTAAAAATAATGTCGCGTGGGCCAGAAGAATCGGGAGTTACATTAGCGCCTGTGAGGTGTATAACTTTTAGAATTAAAAGACCTTGCAGACGTTGCGGACTTTGAACAAAAATGGTGAGATAGGCGCTTTGTATGGTTTTGAGTACACTAAAGATGGTGATTATAAACGCAAAGAGGGTTTGGCGACAGCAAAAAGTTTCCTAAACTAGAACAACTGCGCAATGTAGAAGCAAATAATGTTGGCCAGTATGAATATAAAATAGTTCGAAAACCTGACAGCAAATGGCACTTAGAACCATATTTAGAATGGGAAATAAAATTTGAATTCATATGCCCATTTACATTTTTTAGCCGTCAAAAAAGTTTCAGAAAAGCATTCAACTCTGGCCCTTTGCATATAAGTCTTATGCCAGAGGACAATAGTCGGAAAGAAATTGAAATAACGCCGTATGGAAAAAAACAGTACATCCTCCACAGAAGAGAAACAGTTTTAAAGGAAGCTTCTACAAAATTACAGTTCATTCCGCAAATGAAATTAGGAGACACGTTCACAATATTTGAAATTTCTGTCTTAAAAGATAAGGAGAGGGATGGGGTTGTGGGCGTTAGTGACGTCCTTTTTAAAGGAATTCTAATTAGCTGGCAAAACTTAGACGTTGACAGTCTTAAAGTTACTGTCGTCATTCTTCACAATGGTGAGGATATTAAGGTCATAACAACAAGCAAAAAAATCAATATTAGTCTAAATAGAAACAATCTTACAGCGCTGAATTGGATTAATCTTACGCATTTAGATCTTATAGGATTTTATTATACTGAAAAAGTTTTGACAGAGAGTATGATAAACATAATAACTGGATTAGATTAAATTCTGTTATAAAACTATGGAGCAGTTAAACTTTATGATAAAAACCCCTCATTGTTCATTGATTTGTGGACAAACTGGTTGTGGAAAAACAATATTTGTCCTCGACCTATTACAAACAGTTTATCGCTATAATTTTGATTATATTGTGATTTTCTGCACAACACTTAAATGGAACAAAGCATATCACAATAGAAGGTTTATATGGATAGATGATAACATATTTTTAGTTGATCCCAGCAATAAATTAAGCGAGTGTTTAGAACACTTTTATAGACTGTTTAAGGGAACGCAGACACTATTTATTATAGATGACTGTTCAGCAGAAAAAGACATAGTTAAAAAAAGAAACACTTTGTCAAAACTGGCTTTCAGTGGAAGACATGCTGGGATAAGTGTGTGGATTTTATGTCAAAAATATAACACAGTTTTAAAAGACTTTAGAGAGCAGTTAAAGACTGTAGTTTTATTCCACATGAAAGACAGAAACTCATTTAATGAATGTATGCTCGAAAATGATGTTATTGAAAATGATCAAGAAAAACGCAGGATTAAGCAAAAACTGAAATCTGAAAAGTTTAGTAAATTAGTATTGAAAACGGATAATCCTACACAGTATGTTTGTTTGTAAAAAATCGTTATTTTTTGGTTATTGAAGTCTTACTTGTTAGAGAACTATAAAAAGCTCATTCTGGAGTCGCCCGGTCGAAACTTGTTGAGACCGGGTGAGCCAGAATGAGCTTTTTATAGTTCTCTGAAGTGGGTGCCACCCTGCACCTACCTGCCACTCAGGTGTCTTCTGCCGGTCACCGCCACCTCCCAGCAGGCGTGAGCAGCTGCAGCGGCCGAGCCGTCACCACAACTGACAGTCCAACCGCTACTTGTTACCCGTTTATTCAATCACCAACAGGAGCATTATCTTAACATTGACGGTGGTTCAAAGACGGCTTACATCCCTTAAGAGAGGGCGGCGGGGGAGGGAGGGGGGAGGTATGGATGTGGTGGGATATAAGGGTGGATGTGGCGGGGTAAAGGGGGAGATGGGGGCGGAACGGGGGAAAGTAGAGGTAGGTCTATTCACTCTCCGTTTTTCAAGCCCGCCAGGTGGAGCATGATGCAACGTTGACGGTGACTTCAAAGACGGCTCACCCGCATCGAAGAGGGTGGTGAGGGAAGGAGAAGGGAGGAGATGACAGAGTGGTGGGAGATGAGGATGGATGTTGCAGGGTTGGTGGTGGAGGCATGCAGGGGAAAGCAGTGGCATTCTCCTATTTAAGGCCGCCGCAAGGAGTGTGAGCTAACGTTGGCCGTGAGTTCAAAGACGGCTTACTCACTTTAGGACAGGGGGGGGGAGTTGTGGTTGCGGTGGGAGGTAAGTGTTGGAGGGAAAACAAGGACAGGGTGGGGTTGGGGCGTATTGAGACTGGGGGACGGATTGTTAGTGGGCGCATCCCTAACCTCCTACACACACACACACACACACACACACACACCACAATCCCACCCCACCTCTGACCCCCTTATTCTCTTTGCCACCCCTCCTCACCCCCCAACCCCACCCCCCTTACTGACATTCATTCTCCCTTTCTCTCAAACTTCCCCAAGTTTTCACACCACAGCTTCTTCCTTGTGCCTATTTTTTTCTCTCCCCCCCTCCCGCCTCTGCTGCTACCTCCCTCCCTCCATCTCTCTCTCTCTCTCTCTTTCTCCCCCCTCTCTCTCTCTCTCTCTCTCTCTCTCCCCACTCTCTCTCTCTCTCTCTCTCTCTCTCTCTCTCTCTCTCTCTCATTCCCCTCCCCCACCCTCACTTAAAGACAATAATTATTCTGGTCATCGTCTAGTCCTGCTGATGTGTGTGCCTACGCACGTGCTCGTGCATCTGTGTGTATGTGAGCGTTTGCGCGTTGATGTTCACGTATTTCGACAATTCAACAGCCTACCAATGGTTTCCGTGTTCACTTTCTTTTACTCCAGTCCAATGCAATAGGCACCTTTTGGAGGATTTTCTTTTTTTTTGTTTTGTTTTGATTTTGTTGTTGTTGTTGTTTTTGTTTTTGTTTTTGACTTGAGACAAAAATAGACGAAGAGGAAAATGATAATCAAATACACAAGATCACAATCCCACTCTTCTTATTTCCGGCCACGTGGCCTTTTTCAAGAGAAAAAAACAAAACAAAAACAAAAAAACAATGCAACTACGTAATGTCCATCTTTGGCAACTGGCGTCAATTCATTGCTCTGACCAGTTGCCAAAGATGGACATTACGTAGTTGCATTGTTTTTGTTTTTTCCTCTTGAAAAAGGCCACGTGGCCGAAAATTAGAAGAGTGGCATTGTGATCTTGTGTACTACATGTATTTTCTTCCCTTTGGAGGACTGTTGCTTTTGTTTCTGATAATCAAATAAAATGCGAAAAATACTGAATAAATGCATCAATTAATTAGGAAAAGAATGCATGAAGGAATGAAACAAATGAACTTCGTGAATGAAATTTATGATGGAGAGGATGGATGGAGGTGATGGCAATAGTATTGTAATAAGTGCCTGCCTTTGACATATAGATACTAGAGAGAGAGAGAGAGGGGGGGGGGGGGGGTGTGCAGCATTGCAAACAATGTGGGTTAGTTTCTATGGTAGGTGGGTGCTTGGATGGGGACACGGGATACCATGACCACGACGTGCCGACGGCCGGCGACATAAAACAGAGGACTTGCGGTATTGGTTTCTACCTTCACACCAACCTCTTCAAAGCCACCGACAACGCCCTGGCCCGCCTCGCTTATCGTAACCATTATCGCCATCAGGGACTGACGCCCTAGAAGCATCAAGATTACTTATTTAGGGACATAATCAATGTAATATTATTTTCCACTTATGGTTGTGCATGTACGCTTTCCTTATACAGGCGATTTTTAAGGAGCTGATATATCTTTTCGGGTCGGGTATACCTAGCTCTCCCTTTTGTATATTATGTTGAATATTTTCTTTCTTTTTTTTCTTCTTTTTTTTTCATCTCCAAACCACGTGTTATTGTTTACCGTCTTTTTCTGCTGCTTCGTCCTCCGTCAACCGCAGCGCGTATGGCTGTGCATGTACGCTGTGACTTCCAGAATCAGAAAATTCAGTACAATGGTTTGTTTCACGTCTGTCCATCAAAGATGATAAAAAGCAGCTGTACAATATGCACTAAGTGATTCTCACATAACTCCACAACCCATTAAACAAATCTAAGATATCAACATCAGTTGAAAAGTTCATAATAAAATCTAGCAAGTTCGATTCGAGCAACCACCGTTGCAATATCAATAATGTGTGGCCGTTATTTTGACTAACTAAGATCTTTCTCCTTATAAATGGCTGGACTGTAACCGACAAAAAAACGGGAGTCCTCCAGGTTTGAATAAAAGCGGGAGGGGGGTCTTCTTCCAAATTTTCAAAAATTAGGGGAAAGGGGGGGGGGGGGGTTGGATGAGGAGGGACACGGTTTCCCGAACTTTCAAAAAACAAATTGGAAAGGGGGGATGGGGGTGGGGGAGGGGATGAAGTGGGACTCATCTTCTAAATCATAAAAACAGAGGGGGAGGGGGGTGAAGAGGGACTCATCTGAAGAATTTCCATGTAAAGGAGAAAGTAGGGAAATGAGAAGGGGGGGGGGGGGGGGGGGCAGTACAAATTCTTGCAAAAGCGGGAATGGGGGAGTGACGGACTCTTTTACCATGAATCAATTTTTTTTCTCATATCTTTGGCTTCAAGCACCGGGAGTGTGGGTTCAAGGGCAGAAGATAGTGTGGCTACCCCATACATTTTCTTCTGTCAGTGAGTTGTGTTCTGCCCAGCTGTGCATACATGTTATCTCCGTTTCAAAATGTGACAGTGAAGCGAGTGTGTAAACGATGCATTATCTGCATAGAGTGCACACACACACACACACACACACACGTCCTACTTCTTGTGTATCAACAAGGCAGTGCATTTCAAACAGGGCTTTGTCAACCATCGTATGAGCGACGTTCCGAGTTCCATACAGGTCACGGTCTTTATCGTGTTGCACGTGCCGCAGACGTTCTGCCATCTGTACGAGCAACCAGTCTGCGGATTCTCGGATGTGGACGCCTCGGGTCGGAACAAAAGAGAAGTGAAGTAACCACCACCTGGACACCACAAACCAATGAGTTTATTGTCAGTGGTCTTGGTAGAAGTTTCTTACTGTGGCGACATTGATGCTGGGAGTTAAACAGCATTCACCCATGTGTGCTTTCGTTCAGCGAAGTAGCTGTGTGACACTTGCATAGGTGTTCTACTCGTTGGAGAAAAGTGGCTGTTCTGTACTTCCACGCTTATAACACCAGGGCCAACGTGAATATCGTTTGGTGTAGGCTGGCATCTGTGTGGAAACAGTGGGTAAGTTACCATCTGTGTGTGTGTGTGTGTGTGTGTGTGTGTGTGTGTGTTCTGTCTAATGTACTGTCACATATATTTTGTAGACAACCAATTAAGGTCATTTTCATATTGTTAGAATATAGTCATTAAGCGCATGCATACGCGCGCGTATGTACACACACACGCACGCACGCACGCACACACACAGAGACTCTCTCTCTCTCTCTCTCTCTCTCTCTCTCGCAATAGCTCAGTGCGCGCATGTCTTCGGTGTAGGATATTCGTTTACATCTCGCACCATGTTATTTTCGGTGCAGGATATCCGTTCATAACTGGCATTTTTTAATATGTGGTTGCAGGATATCCGTTCATAACTGGCACTTTTTTAATATGTGGTTGCAGGATATCCGTTCATAACTGGCACTTTTTTAATATGTGGTTGTAGGATATCCGTTCATAACTGGCACTTTTTTATTATGTGGTTGTAGGATATCCGTTCATAACTGGCACTTTTTTAATATGTGGTTGTAGGATATCCGTTCATAACTGGCACTTTTTTAATATGTGGTTGTAGGATATCCGTTCATAACTGGCACTTTTTTAATATGTGGTTGTAGGATATCCGTTCATAACTGGCACTTTTTTAATATGTGGTTGTAGGATATCCATTCATAACTGGCACTTTTTAAAAATGTGGTTGTAGGATATCCGTTCATTTCTGGCACTATGGTACTATCAGTGTAGGATATCCGTTTGTATCTGGCACAATATTATTTTCGGTGCAGGATAACCGTTCATATTAGGCACCATGGTGTTTTTGGTGTTGGATATCTGTTCACATTGGACACCATGTCACATTGGACACCATGTTACTTTCTCCGTAAGGTGTAGGCTGTCTGTGCACACCTAGCACCATGATTCTTTCGCCATAAAGGGTGTACTGGTATCCATGGTACTTTTGCCGTGAGATGAAGGATATCCGTGCACTCCTTGCAACATGTTATCTAACCATGATGTACAGGATATCCGCATGCACTTGGCATCATGTTACTTTCGCCGTAAGGTGTAGGATACCCAGTGCACCCCAGGCACTGTTCATTTCTCCGTAAGGGGTGGGATACGCGGTGCACTCTTGGCATTGTTACTAAGGTATGGGATACCCGGTGCACGCCTGGCATCGTTACTTTCTCTGTAAGATGTTGAACACCCGAAGCACGCCTGACACTATATTACTTTCACCGTAGCTTTTGGATACACGGTGCACGCCTGACACTATATTACTTTCACCGTAGCTTATAGGATACACGGTGCACGCCTGACACTATATTACTTTCACCGTAGCTTATAGGATACACGGTGCACGCCTGACACTATGTTACTTAAACCGTGAAGTGTAGGATACTGTGTGCACGCGTGTCATTGTGTTAATTTCGCTGTGAAGTGCAGAAGACTCGATGCCCCCCCCTCCCCTAGCGTTGTGTCATGTACTCTGTAAGGTGTACAGTATATTTGCTCACCTGGCACCAGCAACACGTCCTCTCTGAAGTTGCAGGCAACCAAAACGTGACAGCGTCTGTTTTCTCCGTCAGCTTAAAACCTTGGAATGCCTTGGGGAATGAGCCCCAAATTAACTGTCTGTAATGCTGATTCAGTCACTGGCATTTTGTTGTAATCCAGTTGACCAGCAGAAGCCATTTCAGGGCTGTCGCCACGCAAAGGACAGAAAGTTCTGTCGGCATACACACACACGCGCGCGCGCAAACACACACACACACACACACACACACACACACACACACACACAAACGGACATGCACACACAGAAACACACATACTCACGCACGCGCGTGCGCACGCACACACACACACACACACACACACACACACAGACACACACACACAGACACACACACACACACACACACACACACACACACACACAAAACACACACACACACACACGCACACACACAGAGGGGAGGGGGGAAATGGCATACGTGTGTATAGTCATGTAAATTAATTCTCGTTATAGAAGCTGGACGACTGGCATATTAGGACATGTAATCAAGCCGTGCTAAGTGCGTCAGCCTTTGGTTCTGGCCATAAGTAAACATGAATTTCATTTATACCCAACCAAACATTAAACGTTTTTTCATAGTTCAGTGTAAGTCCAGATATTTCCTCAAATTCAAAAAGGTTCTTAAATAACTTTTCATATGATTTCTTATCTCCTTCTAACGTAAAGGTAGTGTCGTCCGCAAACTGATTTATCTTAAATTCTGTTTTCTATCTTTACGCCTTTGATTGCGTGGTCTTGCCTTATTTTGCTCGCTAGTACTTCAACACACAATGCAAATAGATATGGAGACATAGGGTCCCCTTGACGGCAACCTCTTCCAATTGAAAAACTTGAGGACACTTTCCCGTTCACGATTACGTAAGACGTAACCTCTTTTCTTCCTGTCTCCAGAATGGATTTTAGAACGTGTTTTCGTATTCTCTTGCCATGTGTCTGTTGTTCCCCTTCGCCCTTCGCACGTTAAACAATTCTAATCTCTCCTGTCTTCTTCTTCTTCTTCCATTAATGTTCAGCGGTCATAACTTTGACCATTACTAACATTTATCTGTGTTTGACCGTTTTTATCCCGCCATTAAGGCAGCCATACTCCAACTTCGCGGAAGGTGCATGCTGTGTGTAACGTGTCATCCAAACTGGCCTTCTCTTCCGAAAGTTGGTGATGGGATTTGACGTGTGTGCAAGATGTTGTGCGTGCGTTCACACACGGAACCTCGGTTTATAGTCTCACTCGAAGGACTGTATGGGGAATGGAGTCAGAACCGATGTTAACTTCAAGGGAAAAATCCCCCTGTACCGAAATGCGAACCCGCAACCTCAGGAACCCGTAACCTCGTGATCACGAGTCCGGCGCTCTACCAACTGAGCTGTTCCGGCCCCGGAAGTCGCTTGAAGACCAGGCTCCAGAGTGTCACTGTGAACCCTTCAGCCCGTCCACACCTCTCCATCTTAATTGTGGTGCTGACATCCATATGTACAGGCTCCCTCCTCTTAGGCCACAGCTATATGGCCAACGTTTTTCTGACATCCACATGTACAGACTTCCTTCTTTTAGGCCACAACCATCGGGCCAAAGGACCAACGTTTTTCTTTCTGACATCCACATGTACAGACTTCCTTCTTTTAGGCCTAATGCCTTCGGCCAACGTTTCGCTTTCATTCTAGGGTCCTTCCATCTGTAGCCAGCCCCCATTCTCTGTCCGCCAAGCAGACTTGACCACAAGTTTTACAGCTTTCCGAAAACTGTTTCTTTCGAAGAAGCGTTCTGACCCTTAACTATCACCCTTTCATTTAGTTTACGTCTTCGACTGTTGAGCATGAAATGTGTGTGTGTGTGTGTGTGTGTGTGTGTGTGTGTGTGTGTGTGTGTGTGTGTGTGTGCACATTTGAAATGTACGTGCTTAGCGAGCGCCATTGTTGACCAAATTTTGTTAGATCGTGTTATCATGACTGGCGTGATGTACTGGGCATAAAGCGGCAGCAGCAACAGCAACAGTAGTAGTAGTAGTATTGGTGGTGGTAGTAGTAGTAGTGGTAGTAGTAGTAAGTAGTAGTGGTGGTGGTGGTGGTGGTGGTAGTAGTAGTATTAGCAGTAGTAGTAGTAGTAAGATCCATGACGAAGCACCACCGGCAATAGCAGTACTAGAAATAGCGGTATTCGTTGTAAGGGAAAAATAATACTGATAATTGCGAAAGGTGTAATGTTACTTATTAGTACTGCCACTGTTGTAATTTTCAGATTTTTTTACGTATCACTTAGTGCTGTGACTCACGGTAAAATCCACTTTTTTTCTCCTTTCCTTTACTGATCCCCCCCCCCCCCCCCCATCTTTTTCCTTCTGCCCTCTTCCTCCTTTTTAATAAAACCGCACTGATTGGGAAACATGTCCAGTCTGCTTCTTTTTCTTTTTTATTCCACAAAATGTGAAGCAGGTATGGGATATAGAATGAATCATTCAACAGTGTAAAAAAGCATAGGTAATTACTATGCATTCAACAAAGTATGAAGGTCGATTTCTCAATTATTTTGAACCATTTCTGTTTGTTTGAAGAGTTTCAAATTCAGTTCTGACAGGGTTTAACATGGTTTACATTAAACACACACACACACACACACACACACACACACACACACAGAGAACAGGGAAACCTTCATTCTGGGCCAAACCTTCGCCCCCCCAACCTTTTTCCCCGGGCGAAAGTGGCCCAAATAAAGGTTTTCCCTTTTTCTCTGACAAGTAAAAACTTAAAACCCCAAAAAAAACGATTATCTACAAACAAACAACTGTGCAGGGTTATCCGTTTTAAAAAAAAATTTTTACTAAACTTTTTCAGATTTTTTTTTTTTTTTTAAAATCCTATGTTTTTCGTGATCTTTTTTCAAAAACCACATTTTCGCGCAAAAAATTCCCCAAAAATTAACCTCTGTTTTTCATGTAAAATAGAACTACATTTTTTTAAAACGTTTCCTAAATTTTTTAAAAAACGATTTTAATTTTTTGACAAAAAATTCCACACCCCTTAAACCCCAGCATGTCTTCCGCTGAAAGCTAGTTTCAAACAAAGTTTTCCCCCTTTTTAACTATGTCTCTTTCTCCGAACAGTCACAAAAAAATAGGGGCCTGCGTTCCTTCAAACAGTCTATAAAAATTTTTCAAAACATTCACCCCAGTTTTGCAAAGGAAATCAACTAAATATAGTCTTTCTCCTTTCCATAAAAACCTTCTATTATGAATGCTTTTTCCAAAAGGTTTTTGGACAGAAAAACCAAAAAAAGGTTTAAAATTATAACGATAAACTTTTTGGTAATAGGTCTGGGAAAAAAAATTTTTTTTTCCACAACCATCTCCCCCACAAATCAATGACAATGGGAGTTTTTTGTCAAAAAAATTTTAACGCCCCTTTTTTTTATAACAGAATTTAATCAAACCCGGGTTATTTTTTTTTATCATGCCCTCTGAAAAAAACTTGTTCAGTATAAAAAAAATCCTAAAGGCCCAAATGTGAAAGTTTAAAACCCAAAATTCGTGCTGTAAGATTTTTTCTTTTTTAGACAAAATATTGATTTTTTTTGGGCGGTTTTGGTTATGACCTTAATATCCTCACCATTGTAAAGGGAATTTGAAAAACATAACTTTAAGACGTCAACGCTTTTTTTTTGGCCAGCAAATTAAAATTTCCCTTTTAAAAAAAAGGACGTCACTAACGCCCACAACCCCACCCTCCCCCTTATTTTTTAAGAAAGAAATTTCAAATTTTAAATTTGAACGCGTCCCCAAATTTCTTTTGCGGCATGAATGTAATTTTGTAGAACCCATCTTTTTAAAACCACTTCTTTTCCCCTGGGTTTGGGGGATGTACTTTTTTTTTTTTTCCCCAAAAGGGCCCTTTTTTTTCCCAAATCCTTTCCGACTTTGCATCTGGCATAAATTTCCCATGTAAAGGGCCAGAGTTGAATGCTTTTCTGAAACTTTTTTGACGGCCAAAAAATGTAAATTGGGCGTATGAAAAAAATTTTTAAAGGCCCATTCAAAAATAGGGTTCTAAGTGCCATTTGAGGCCCCAGGTTTTCAACTTTTTTTATTTTCTTTACGGGCCAACATTATTTGCCTCTAGTTTGCGCAGTTGTTCTAGTTTGGGAAACTTTTGTTGTCGCCAACCTTTTTAACTTTATAATCCCCAAACTTTAGTGTACTCAAAACCATAAAAAGTCCTATTTCGCCATTCTGTTCAAAGTCCGAAACGTCGAAAAGGCCCTTTTAATTCAAAAGTTAACACCTTACAGCCCCCCAATGAAACTCCGGGTTCTTCTGGCCCCCGCGACTTTTTTTTAGTACAGTTTTTTTAAATTTATTTCCAAAACAATGTGCAGGTTATCACTTTTTAAACATTTTCCCTTTTTCCCCTTTTGGTTTTTGATCTTTATTTTTAAATGATCCACCCCCCCCAAACAAATTTTTTTTAAAAACTGAAAATTTGGGGAAATTTGAAATTTTTTCAAAGGGGCAATATGCAGCTTTCCCGCGGCAGAGACTTTTAAAACAGTTGAGGGCCTTCCGTCATATAAGTTTTCACCCAGTGCTCAGCTCATCCAAATGAACTTAGAGTAATGAATGTAAGCAAGTTTCGGGGGGTTTTTTCCCCCCCCATAAGTAGTTTTGGTGGGTGTAACTCTAAATCTATAATTTTTAAGCCGTAAAGCCTAACTTTTTAGCTAGCTCTTTATCAAAAAAAGAAAACCTCCTTTCCTTCCCCCAGGCTTGAATTTAAAAACATTGTTTTAGTTTTGGGCATTTTTAAGTTTGAGAGTAATGTCAATTTAACTCATTGCTTTTTTTAAAGTGAGCAAAACCCGTAATAACCATCAGGAAATTTTTTAACTCGCTAACTTTGGCCCCTTTTTTGGGCCCAACTTTTAAAACCTTATTTTTCCCCTTTGGGCTTCGTTTATATTAAACCTACGTTTTTGGGTAGAAAAATTTCATGGAGCGCGACCTTTTTTGGGCCCCCAATTTTTATCAATAGCATGTTTCAAAAAACAAAGGGGCGGTTTTGGGGTTGTTAGGGTTAAAAACATTTTTTGAACGAAATAAAAATGAGCCGTTCAAAATACCTGATCAAAATATTCTTTGGGCCGCACTAAAATCTTAAAAAAAAAGGGCAACTGATACCTTGACATTGCTGTGACCCAACCTGCCCTCTTTTCTAAAAAGGGGGTACCCCATTAAGCAATTATTTTAAAAACCCCCCCTTTTGAAAACGACACACCCCAAAAAGCGGGGTTTAGTCTTTCCGATGAAAGTTTTATCAGAACCATTAACTTTGCTGTGTTTTGCGCACAACGGGGTGGAGTGTCGTATGCTGATAAATTAAATCACCACGTTTCCTTTTGGGGTGAGGCCCCAGTGTACAGTTTTAAATTTCTATTACCCCTTCAGCCCTTATTTTGACAAATTTGGGCCAAGCCCCCATTGAAAAAGACAAACCTTTTAAATCCACTCACAACATAATAGACATGAAGGTTTTAAAAAAGGATCTGAAAAACAAAATTAAATTTAACATCAAACGGGGTTTTGACAAAAGTTGATCAAATCAAGGCCTAGGCTCATTTATTTTCAGGGCACGCACAGAAAGTAAACTTTAAACTGGCGTTCCCCTTTTAAAAATTGTCAGCCCGGGTCCAAAAGCAAGAGCATAAAACAGCATGGACAACTTTTTATCTTAAACACTTCTAAGGGCCTAACTAGGGGGAATAAAAACGAATAAACGACTCAATTCGTATTTAACTTTTTGGGTTTTCTGGGGGCGCAAGCACAGGCAAGATCGAGCAAAACCTGTTTCCTTCTACGGGCCTTTGACGCGCAAAAACAAAAACTACAAATTTAGGGGACGCCTTTAAATTTCTCCATTGTTTTCCTTCAAGAAATAAAAGGTACCAAAATTTTACAAAAACCAAGATCGAAAGTAGATTTTCCCCTGTTGGCACTTTTTAAACATGTTTGCCTTCTGACCCAGACCCGGGAAAGGAAAAAATAAAAAACCTATAATAATGAAATTTTTAAATTGGGGGGCAAGAACAAAGGGGGGAAAAACGACAAAAAAATTTCTGAGCCAGAAAATTTTAAACAAACAATAAAAACGCCCCCCCGATTAAGTCATCTAATTCCCGAAGTCCAAACCCCCAAAGTCATTGAAGACTCAACAAAGCTTGCCCGGGCTCTGTTTGCGATGACCCTGAATTTTTAAAAAAACAGCGCTTGTTTTTGGATTTTAAACTGGGATAGGGTTACTTGGGCTTTACTTACTAAATAGTAACCCCAAATATTACGAGAACTAAAGTCCATAAAAGCCGGGCCCTAAAGCCAACCCACTTTTCTTTCCCGTAACCCAAAAACCAGCTGACAAAACTCCCCAATAAACCGGTAAAGCGTCCACGGCCTTTTCCACAATTTTTTTAAAAAAACTTGCAAGATGATCCCAAACTGTTTTTTTTTCCCATGAAATTTTTAGGCGGAGGTGATGGGGGCGGGGTAATGAACTTTGGCCACCGCCGCCCCCGTAATACCCTCCCCAGTGTAAATTATTGCAAAACCTAAGGCCCCTTATAACCTTGCTAATGTGACTTCCCTTTCTCTCTAAACAGTGTTCGGGATTCGTTCTCTAGCGTTGCGTCTTCATAAAAATTTTTTCCCATAGTTTCTCTTATTCTATTTACTTGAGTTCGTAATTGGGCTCGGTTATAGTTTGCAAATTCAAATCTTGCTGTCTTTCTTGTTTTAAAACTTTTTGTCCCTTTTTCTTATTTTTTTCTTTAATCCACCCCTACGAAGGGGGGGTCGTCAGCCTCAACGAGTTTTTCTTTTTCTCTTTTAATATGGCCCCAACTAAATTCACCAGTTTTGCTAAATTTTTTGGGAATTGGGCCTTTTGATTTCCCTTTTCAAAACAATCCCAAAGGGGCCCCTATTTCTCGCATGGGGAGGGGGATCGTTATAGTCCTTTTTTGGGGGGGTTTAAAACTGGGTTTTTGCTTTTATTGCATTTATTTTTTCATCTGCCGATTGTTTTAAATTTTTTAAATCCCTGTTTTTTTAAATTTTTTAAGCTGTTGGGATTTCCCTTTTAGTGTGTTTTTTAAAGTTTTGAAACGCCTCCCAAACTAATTTTGTCCCAGCAAAGCCAAAGGGGATTTTGGGTCTTTCACATTTAGTCTTTGTAAAAATTGCCCCTTTGGGTAAAAACTTTGATGGGGCTGGTTTTTGTTGAAAACCGAAAAGATTCCCTTTATCGCCCTTTACAAACAAATAAACCCTCTTTTTAATTCAAAATCAATTTTGGGTTTTATAAATTTTGGGAGGCTCCTTTACCTAAACTTTTTTAAAATGCTCCCAAAGTACTTTCTGTTTAAATTTAAACCCCCAAATTTAGAGCGGCTGGGGCGATGGGCCCTTCAAAAGGGGTCATTTCACCCCATATCGTCTCCAGGGGCAAAAAAAATCATAATCTTCTTCATCTTCAATTCCTGCCAGTTTTTAAAAAATTAACTTTTTAATTTTTTTTTTAAAAAAAAATGTCAGCACATGGCTCGATTTTTAACCCGTATAGAAGACGAAAGAACCCTATGGCGTGAAGGGAAATAAGCGGAATAAAAACTGTTTCCCAAAAAAATTTTCCCTCTTTCTATTGGGTCGGATCCAAAATTTTTAAACGTCAAATTTCCAACCTAGGGGGGGAGGGAATGATTGTGCCAGGTCTGCACCCCTTACTTTCAAAATAGAAAATCGCTTCCCAAAAACAGACCCAAACAGGGCAGTTGGACAGAATCTGGGGGGGGCAATCTTTAAAAAAATTTCTATAAAACTTTTAGGGGGAAGAAATATTTTCTTTACACAATGCAGACATATTTTTTAAAACCCAAACTGATCTATGGGGAAAATGGAATTTAAAGGGGCCCATCTTTTCGTTTCAAGGAAACGAAAATGAAAAGCACTAAAACATAGAATAGGGGCCGCAGAATTAAAAACGGGAAAAAGTATGTAGCCGTAAATTTTGGGGTATGGGAAAACGCTTTTTTTTTCCCTTCCCCCTTTGATTTTGAGCTGTTAAAAAGCGCATGCGCCATACTTTCAAGGAGCATTAAAAGACAGATTGTCCAAAAATGAACTAACCTTTTTAAAGAAAAACAAACTGTTATTAAATCACAAAAACCGAAGCAAAAATAAAAGCATTTCTGACATCTCTTAAGTTTGAAAGTTGTTAGCAACCTGATTTAGCAAACTGATTTAAAAACAATATCCCGTCAAAATTACAATAAATTACGAAAAAGTGATTTTTTCATACAACCCAAAACCCCCAAACGGGGAACACTATATGGAATTTTAGGTTTTTGCACCACAGCAAATCGCTTAAAAGGGTTTTTTTTGCGTTTTGAAGATGGAAAGGAAACCCTTCAAAAGAGCAAATGGGAAAAATTTTTTTAATCCTAAAAAAACGAAAGTTCAATGTACAATTGACGGGAGTCCTAACCAAAATTTTAAAGCTAAACGGGCCCTTTGACCCTTTTCATCATTTTTACGAAATAAGAAAATTGTTTGGGGGGGGGGAGGGTGAAATTCCCCAAAAGCGACCTAGGTCTAAAGGGTTTACATCTTTTACAATGTTTGGGGTTGATGATTATTTAACAACAAAATACGGGTTTTTGGGTTGACCCCAAGGTCAACAGAGGGTAAAGAGTTGTATGGAAAACGGGGAAAAAGTGAAGACCAATAAACATTCAAATTGTTAAAAAAGAAGAAACCGATAAAACCGCCTTTAAAAAGTCATTTGGGTTTTTTTTATATGAGCCCCAACAATATTCAAGAAAACCCGATTAAATAGTATTTTACTAAATTAATTTTTTTATTTTATAAAAAGCATTCCTGTTAAGGTTTTTTTTCCCAAAATTCCTACGCACCGGAGATGCCCAAAAGAAAATAGCAGGGAATTCTGCTGTTAAAAGAAACCCCTGAAGTAAAAACCCTTTAGAATTTAAAAAACCAAATTTCACAAAAAGCAACAAAAACCAGAGCAGGAACCCTTTAAAATACAGAAAAAAAAAACGAAGGTATTTTTGTGCCCCTTTTTTCGTTACTATGGGGGGGGGGGGGGGAAAGGGGGGGGGTGTTTTTTTGGCGTTTTTTTTTTTTCCGGGTTTTTGGGTTTTTTTTGGGGATTGGGGGGCCCCCCAGTTTTTTGTTTGGGTTTGTTTTTTTAGGGGGGGGGCCCCGGGCGGGGGGTGCTCATTAGGGGGGGAAAGTGGGCCCGGTTTTAAAAATTAAAAAAAAACCCCAAACCCCCCTTCCGGCCACCAAAACACACAGCTATGGTTCCCAAATAAAACGGCTAAACTTAGTTCGTTAAACTGACAATAAATAAAAACCTAGTTGACTCAAACAACAAAGGGTGAAAAAATTTTAATCGTTTTCAGGCCGATTTTTTATGACTACAAAAGACAAAAGTTTTTAAACTTCAAAAAAGGCGAGGAAAGGGTTTTTTTCAACCCGCCAACCCCCGCAGATAAAAAGGAATGCTTTAAAAAAAATAAACGAGACATTAAACCCCTGTTCTAAACAGCTCACTTTAAAAACGCCAAAAGGGGTTTATACTTTAGTTTTATTTAGGCCAAGCACAAAAAGGGCCCTCCCCATATTGAAATTTTGATTAAAATATTTTTTTTTTTAAATTTAAAAAAAATATTTTGCTTAGAAAAGAAAACAGCAAAGGTTTAAAATATATGAAGGACAAGACCAATTGTTTAAGGAATCCGAGAGAGGGCGTTTATCAAGAGCACTGAATGATATTTAAATTTGAAATTAAATTTACCCAACAAACAAAAGGCAAGTGTTGTTCATGCTATTTCTCAAATTCCAAAAAACTAACAATAGACCCCCCAGTTAAAGTAAAGTTTGCTTTTTAATCGACCATGTTAAAAAATAAAAGAAGAAAACCCAGAAGTCTGGGTTTTCCCAAATAAAACAGCAGAATATTCTTTCTCTTAATGACTTAACACCCCCGGGTTGGGGAGACCAACTGCCTTTTAAAAAGTTGAAGCGCCCTGAAAAAGCCAAAATGAAAAGCCTGGTTGGGCAGAGGGTGAAGGCTTTGAAACAGATTTAAAAAAGTCTAAGTATGCACCGATTGGGGCAAGGCTTACATTCCGCCCACCTCGGGAGTTGGTTTTAAAAAAGAGCAGGGTTTTTTTAAAATAAAAAATTCAAAACAACAAAAAAAAAAAAAAAAAAAATTTATTGGGGGCGTTTTTGCAAGGGTGCATCAAGCCGCGACCACGCCGAAGAGTGACAAAATAACGGCAATACCCCAAAGATCTTAACTTTAATGGAATATCCTTTTTCCCGTTAGTTTTAGATCAAATTGATCAGTTTGGGAAAAACCAAAAAAAACCAATAACTGTTTTTGTATACACAAGGTAAACAAAAATTTGGGGCCAATAAAATGTCCAAGAACACCCAACAATAGGGGAACCAGAAAAAAAATCATGTTGACTTAAATCCAAGGGGCGTCGCCCCAAAAGGGCTACCGCATTACACAGGGAAAGAACAATGATAACTAATGCAAACTTTCT
>JAFLJL010002050.1:0-29859 GCA_018398815.1 Conus ventricosus
GCCAAATAAATTTCCGATGTCATTTGGAAAATATTATTCTCTAGATTGTATGTTTTGGATTATATCGAGTTTAAATTTAATGATGTAGTAATCTTATCTAATCTATAATTCGCTGTGTATTAGATCAGCAAAAGTTTTTAAATGAATCAGCAATTAGAGTCAAAATACTCTCCAACGCCAGAGTTCTAGCCATGATGGCAAGTCACTATGACTTGGTTTGATTCTGTGTTGTGGCGAATCGCTTTATGATCATTGTCTGCAAATGTCTAAAGCGATGCCGATGACAGCTAAATTGTTCTTAATGTTGAAACTGAGCAAGCTTGAGAAATAACCTGACATTGGCAGCAAAAGATATAAGAATTGCTGTACACAAACAGGAATATTTATCTTTTTTAGATGATATTTCACGTTACTTTTTTAATCTGGTATTAATCGAGGATAATGGTAATCTGAAAACAATGATGATAGGTTTGTTGGATAAGTTAATGCCGGGTGGATTAATCGTTGTATTAAATAGTAATGCCAAATCGACTCAAGAGTATTTACCATCAACAGATTGGCATGTTGTAGAGACAATGTGGCCGGATTAACTCATATTAATTCGCGCTAAATCCGACACGCACAACCAACACAACGAAAAGGTGGGCGCAGGGCGAGAATAAGGGCAAGTTGAACTTGAATGAATTCTCGAATTCAGAATTTAATCCAGAGTTATCCATTTGATCCAAGGATAATTTATAAGAACATTTCCTGGCGATTCCCGAAGTCGAAAAGTTCAGCCAGGCATATCTTTGTAGTTGGCTCACCAAGAAGTGGAACAACATTATTACAAACTATGTTGTCACAACATAGTCAGCTTTTTTCGATTGAGGGGGAAACTGGCTTGTTTTCTTATAAAAATATATTTGATCCTCTACGGTATCATTTTAGATTGCCTACAAACATGGTAGAAGAATATTATCGCAGTGTGGTGATTTGGTCGAATTTTTGTGCATGTGTGAAAGTTGTTGGCGAGGAAAGCAAGGATAAACATTTTGTTGAGAAAACACCTCAGCATGTATTACATTTGCCATTTATCCTTAAGTGGTTCCCGAATTCCAAAGTGCTTCATATCGTCAGGGATGGGCGCGATTGTTATTGTTCTTCCAAAATAAATATTGATATTCCACAAAATAGGTCAATAGCAAGTTTTGCTCGCTACTGGAGAAAATGCGTATCTAAACCAATTCCGCATCATCAAAACAATAATATTTATACTGTAAAGTATGAGTCACTAGTCGCAGCTCCAAAAAAGAGCTGGAAAAAATAATGCATTTTTTTAGAGTTGGAGATTGAGATGCTCAACTCAATACCAGCCTTTACGCAAAAGACAATCGTGCCCAGCGCATTGAATTCCAAAAACTAGCAACAAACATTGACACGGCCAGTACAGGTCGCTGGCAAAAAGAATTATCCACCAAAGAGATTGCAAAGTTTCAGAAAATTGCAGGTAAACAGCTAATCTATTACGGCTACTAATAATCGGATTTGTTGTTAAATAATTGATGGCAGCCATTTTTGACTTTTATTCGAAGTTTGGATACTGTATTGAATAATCAACTGTCAGGTAATATGTCAGTATCCAGTCAAAAGCGTTAAAAATAAGCTCTATAGTATTGTTTTTACAGCATTTTTATTAGTCACGCTGTTGTTAGTCACTTTTTATAAAAATAGCACCTCACCTGTAACATCGAATCAAAAAGTAGTTCAAAGCCAACCTGAAACGTTCTAGCTTTCAATTATAAAACTGAAGATAGTCCAGCTTCCAAACTCAAGCCCCTAAGCAACAACTCATTCAGGATATAAAAGAGAATCAGGGAATTGTTAAAGAATCAAATTCAATTAAAGTTGACCGACGCAAATTAATTGCATGGGTAAATTCTGAGGAATTCGCCAAATCCAGACATTATTTAATAAAAAAAGCATCACAGGCTGTTGATGAACAAGATGATTCATTCCTAGCTGAAATCATGCAGTTATTAGGGTCGGGTATCTGCTACAGAAGGCGATTTAGCATCTACCGAAGTTTATTTATTTGAAGCGCTAGATATTTTTGGACAAACACAGAATGCTCGGCAGATAGCGAATACACAACTTTTGATTGGGCGTATGTATTCTAAACGTCGAGAAATTGCAAAACGCGCTGGTAATGCCTACGATGATTTATTAATTGCAAGATATTACCTGAGCAAAGGCAAACTTATGCCGCTAAACAGATCATAGATTCTTCCATTGAAGAAAATATTGAGTTAGGGCGTTTTGGAGCGGTGGCAAGCGCATATAAGTCATTAGCTAGGTATTATGGCTCGCAACAAAATGTCAATGATGAACATGATGCCTTAGTGAAGGCGGCTAACTATTATGCTGAATCAGGTCAGGATCATCAGGCTATGCTGGTTTTATCAGAGTTGCGTGATAAGCGTGCTTCTCTGGATACTATAGAAATATTGCAATCAGACATTGAATCCAAGCTTTTTAATTATGAGTCGCAGATTAATCTGGTTAGACAAGCACGAGATTATATGAAGCTTTATAGCCTGTATAAATCTAAAGGACAACAAGGTCGTGCCTGGGAATTTAGAGTCAAACATCAGAAATTTTGTCGCGTTCAAGTAAAGAGATATGTATTTTCGTATGCCAGACGTTAGGCCTTATTATTTGATTCCAATTCTAATTATGATAAAGCGGAAGATTATTATGCTATGGCCAGGCAAAGTTATTTAGATCAAAATAATATCGATGCTTACAATCATGTGCTCAGCTTGGAACAAGGTTTGAAATAATTAAAATCAAAAAATTAATAAACCCGGATTGTTAGCCGGGTTTTTTTATATCAATGCCACGTAATGACTTAGTGCGCCAGTATTTGACTTAAGAATAGTTGTGTTCGTTCGTTTTGAGGGTTATTGAAGAATTCTTCCGGTTCGTTTTCTTCAATAATTTGACCTCATCATGAAGATAACTCGATTGGCTACGGTTTTAGCAAGCCCATCTCATGGGTGACACAAAGCATGGTCATGCCTTCTTCAGCCAGTTGAATCATCGTGTCCAACACTTCTTTGATCATTTCCGATCAAGTGCAGATGTTGGTTCATCGAACAACATGATTTTAGGTTTCATGCACAAGCTTCTGGCAATCGCAACACGCTGCTGTTGTCCACCAGATAGCTGACCGGGAAATTTATTTGCCTGTTCAGGAATTTTTACCCGCTCTAGATATTCCATTGCAGTAGCTTCGCTCTGCTTTAGGGGTTTTTCGTACCCATTATCGGGGCAAGGGTGCAGTTTTCCAGCACCGTCAAATGTGGAAACAGATTGAAGTGTTGAAAGCACATCCCAACTTCACGACGTACTGTTCAATATCTTTAAGTCATTAGTTAATTCGATTCCATCGACAATAATCTGACCTTCTTGGTGTTCTTCCAGGCGGTTTATATCAGCGGATGACCGTAGATTTGCCCGAGCCAGATGGTCCACAAATTACAATTTTTTCGCCTCGTGTGACCTCAAGTTAATATCACGCAATACATGGAAATCACCATACCACTTATGCATGTCTTAATAGAAATGACGACCTCATCGCCAGGCTCAGTCGAAGTTTGGTTCATGGTTTCTGCTTGATCTGTCATAATCTTTTCCTATCTCTTATGTCCAGTGTGTAATTTGTTCTCCAGTATGTGAGTAACGCGACATCGCAAAACAGGAGACAAAGAAGAATAATGCTACGAATAAATAGACCTCTATCGAAAGTCCGGTCCATTTAGTATCGGCTAATGATGCTCTGCCAATTCCTAATGGATCTAACAATCCAATGATGATTACCAAGGTTGTATCCTTGAATAGCCGATAAACGTATTAACAATGCCGGGGATTGATATTTTTAACGCTTGCGGCAATATGATCAGGCGCATGGTTTGCCAGTATTTGAGCCCTAATGAATCGGCCCCTTCAAATTGACCTTTGGGAATAGCCTGTAATCCGCCACGGATGACTTCGGCCATGTAGGCGGCGGCGAAGATCGTCACCATTATTAGTACGCGTAACAGCAAGTCGAAGCTGGTGCCAGGTGCAGGAAATAGTTCAGCATGGTGGATGCGATGAACAACAAAGTAATTAATGGCACACACGGATAAACTCAATAAAGCCCACACAATCATCTTGATCAGTGGCAGATTCGATACTCGCCCTAAAGCTAAAAGAATACCGATGGGTAGAGAGAAGGCGATACCCGTTACACCTATGACTAAGGTCAACATTAAGCCACCGAATTCACTGGTCGAACCGGTTCTAGTCCAAAGCCGCCGATCAACAACCATCCTGCGATGAAAGGGAACAGTGCAGAATAAATCATTCCAACCTTTCTGAAAGGTATATTGTCAAAAAGAACAGGAATGATGGCAATGATTAACAAGATAAACCGAATGATTGACTCGCCATCTGTTTTCGGCAGGATAAAAACCATAAGTAACAACGCTAAACGTTCACCAATGAAAGCCCAACAGGCACCGTCAGCGATAGCCTGCGGCATTGCGATCTTCACCGGTAAAGGCGGCATCAAAAAACGCCCAGTTTAAAGTGCCTGGTATAATTTTGTATAACAGCCATGCACAAAGAAGTGTTAAGACAATATTCGTTGTCGAAGAAAAGAGGTTTTCTCTTATCCAGGCTATTGGCCCAACTGTAGTTTCGACGGCGGTGGTAGCTCCGGGTGTTCGCCAATGGGGTATTTTCGAATTTCTTCAGTCATTGTTTAATCCTCCTACCGTTCGACCAATTTTATTCGTTTGTTATACCAGTTCATGAAACTGGATATGATCAACGAAAAGGTGAGGTAGAGCAAAAGCACAATTGTCATACATTCCATTTCACGGCCCGTTGGTTAAGTGAAATTCCGCCAATTGTTGCAACAATATCCATATAGCCAACAGCCATGCAAGCGATGAATTCTTGGTTAAATTTAAATATTGGCTGGTCAATGGTGGGATAATAATTCGCAGTGCTTGGGGAATCACAACAAGGTTTAAGACACACTTCGACTCAGTCCAAGTGCTGAGGCTGCCTCAGTTTGGCCCCAATTAACCGCTGTGATACCTGCACGAACAATTTCCCCGATGAATGCTGCTGTATAAAAGTGATAAGGCCAACCATAAAGCGATAAATTCTGGTCGCAATACCATTCCGCCTTTGTAGTTAAAGCCTTTAAGTTCAGGAATATCCCAGTTAACAGGCATACCCAGAATAAGATAGGCAAGAAAGGGAACGCCTATAATAGCGGCCAGGCTGATCCCAAAATACAGGGTAATGCTTGCCTGTCTCATCTTGTACGTTTTTTGCATAATGTCTAAACCAGATAGTGAACAAAATTCCTATAATAAATAAGCCAATCACAACCCAGAATAATGGCTCGATTAATGGTTTCGGAACGAAAAAACCGCGATTAGTTAGAAATGCACCATCACCACAGAAATTGCATTTTTAGGTATTGGAAGCGAATGAATAATGATTCCGTGAACCATAAGAATATGTAATAGAACGGGCACATTACGTACATATTCGATATACACATAAGCGAGCTTGTTGGTGAGCCAGTTTTTTGATAATCGGAAAACACCCAGAAGAAATCCAACAATAGTCGAGAGAATGATACCGCAAACAGCAACTAGCAAAGTATTGAGGATGCCCACAATCATTGCTCTAAAGTGTGTGGAGCGCGAATTGTAATCGATCAAGTGTTGGCTAATATCATAACTGGCAGGTTAAGAAAAAAATCTAAACTAATATCCTTGCCAAGTGCTTCAAGGTTTACAATTGCATTACGTGCCATGTAAAAGAACAAGGCAAAAAAGATCGCTATTGCTATTATTTGGACAATTACCGATCTGCTTTCCTTGTCTTTACCATAAGCGCATGATGCCGCTGTTACTTGGCTGTTGTGCGGTGGCTTCATTCATAACTATTCTCTCTGTGTCTGATTTTGTCTATCAAAACGACGATTAAGCTGTAGATAAATTTTGGGGCGCTTATGCGCCCAAGTTTATATCTGCTTTTAGCGGACTGGTGCTGCGTATAAAATGCCACCATTAGCCCCATAAGGCATTAAGGCCGCGCTCAAGACCGATAGGTGTATCCGGGCCGATTATTTCGATCGAATATTTCACCGTAATTGCCTACTGCAGTAATTGCACGTAACGCCCATTGGTTATCAAGACCAAGCATAGCACCCATTTCGCCTTCCGAACCTAGCAGACGATTGATGCTTGGGTTATCCCCTGCAGCGGCCGCAAGTTCAGCAGCGTTTTCTGATGTAATACCAAGTTCTTCAGCATTAATTAATGCATTAACAACCCATTTGCCAATATCCGCCCATTGATCATCACCATGACGAACAGCGCCACCAAGGGCTCTTTAGAGATTATTTCCGGGAGAATAATGTGTGCGGATGGGCCCTTCTAAAGCTGCACGTGTCGAAGCAAGACCTGATGCATCAGTCGTTTTAAACGTCACAACGATTGCCGCCATAGTTAGCGATGCCTTCTTCATTAGTTTCAATTGCAACCGGCTCATAACTGATGCCGTTGGTGCGGAAGAAGTCAGCCAGGTTTAGCTCAGTTGTCGTGCCTGTTTGGATGCATATAGACGCACCATCAAGATCTTTTGCAGATTTTGACGCCGAGTTCTTTACGAATCATGAAACCTTGGCCATCATAATAGTTGACAGGCAAGAATGTTAACTTAAGGTCAGCATCACGACTCATGGTTTCTGTTGTATTACGAAACAGAATATCGCCTTCACCTGAGTTTAGTGCAGTAAAACGTGTTTGCCTGTGGTTGGTACGAATTTGACTTTATCGCCATCACCTAATACCGTTGCCGCTACAGCGCGAAAAAAATCGACATCAATGCCTTCCCAGCGACCTTCGTCATTTGGTGCAGCAAAACCGGCCACACCAGTTGAGACGATACAGTTTAACTCGCCGCGCGCTTGGAAAATCTTCCAGCGTGCCTGCTTGAGCATTCATAGCAGTTAGTGAGAATAAAGCAGTTGTACAAGCTGCTATTTTAAGCAGTTTCATAGAGTAATCTCCTGATTAAGTTAATAGTGTTTTCCCCTAAATTTTCTTTTAAGTCAGGCGTGTGTGTTCACCTAAAAACTTGGAAAAGATTAAGGATTATAAAACAAAATGACCGGACTATGACACGCTTAATCTTATATTTGTTTAACATTAGCACAAATGCCAATGTTCTGAGTTATAAGATTAATTTATTGGGAAACTAATCAATAATTAAATCAAATAATTATAATCATTATTTAATGTAAATAATTATATTATTTGTGCTGTAATATTATTGCATCTGATGTCTGTTTTGCCGTGAATTGTTGCTTTATTCGATGAACAATATCACTTGAAACAATTATTTAAAGCATTAACTAAGCCCTCTGAGGCCTTTTCAATTGAATAATTTTCTATGACATTTCTATTTGCCAATTAGAGATATTAGCTAAAGCATTGTTATCCAGTTGGGTCATTTTTATCATCTGCGTAGCCAAATCCTCAATATTAGCGAATTCAAATGTATAACCGGTTTTATCATTTGCAGCTAAATCCAAATGGCAACCGCACCGATTACTGACAATTGCAGGCGTACCACAAGCCATAGCCTCGTTTACAACTAATCCCCAGGTTTCATCATAGTCAGAAGCCAGTACAAGACAATCACTAACGGCGTAAGCGTTAGTGATTTCTGATTGATTCAAAAAGCCAGTGAATGTCACTTTGAGTTGATTGTTCTGAACATAGCTTTTAGCCTGACTCATCAATTCACCTTCACCAACCACGAGTAAATGTGTGTTGTTATCGCCCAGTCTTCCGAAAGCCTGTAAGACATCTAATATTCTTTTCTTAGGGTTTAATTTACCTACATAACAAAAACAAAAGGCTTCGTCTGCGATTTCCACTTTTGTCTCAAATCACTTTTTTCTCGGGGAAATATTGGCTCTTTGTGAAAAATAATTATTATCGACAAAGTTGAGGCAGAAATAGATATTGGATCGTTTCGCGCCATTATCAATATAGAAATTCCTGTTAGCTTTTCCGACCACTAAAAATTTGTCATACCGTTTGATTAACTTTCTATGCAATAGTTTTGGTTATTTTTTTTCTTGGTTTGAGGTTATTGCTATCGCCACGAATGAGCGTAGGGATTTTTAGATGGTTACAACTGTAAAGCAATTGCACTAAAGCCAGCGATTGCCAGCCAGTTAGAAGAACAGTAAGGGATTAATCTTTTTTATCAGATTTTTTGGATTCTTATTCGTAATGAAGAAAACTTATCTAAATCACCATCGCCGGATAGAAGTTGGGCTCTAGTTGGCTCCAGTGATAGCCATCCAGTAATGGAATATCCATTCAAAAGCCTGCCCAAATCCAACTCCCTGTTTTTTGCATCAGGTATAGTGAGATACAGCACTTCAAAAATATAATCATGAACGTTGTCGTGTAATAACGAAACCACGGCACCTGGTATTGCACGGGGTGTGTGGCTACGATTAAGATTTTTGGATTTTTATTCATATAGTGCGTATCTTACCCCCTCTAACTCCCCCTGGAAGGGGGAGAACAAATTATTCCTCCCCTTTCAGGGGAGGTTAGGTGGGGTGTTTTAAATCAGACGCTATTGTTTGTTCGACCAGCTCTTTGCTTGCAAGTCAGCATGATAGAAGATCTGACCATCGGACCCGAAGCGATATGTGAAAACCCCATTGGGTGCCTTTTCAGCAACTCATCAAACTCAGCTGGATTTACATAGCGCTTAACCGGCAAATGATACCTTGATGGTTGTAAGTATTGCCCAATGGTTAGCATATCAACATCATGATCTCTCATGTCTTGCATGACATCAAGAATTTCATCATTAGTTTCACCCAGACCTACCATCAGGCCAGACTTGGTTGGCACATCAGGATGGTTTTGTTTGAATGTCTTAACAAGTTAAGTGAATGCGATAATCAGAGCCAGGTTCTGGCCGCGCGGTATAGGCGTGGTGCTGTCTCAAGATTATGATTAAAAACATCAGGCGGGGCCTTAGCCATGATTTCGACCGCCGCGTCCATCCGTCCGCGAAAATCCGGACTAGTATTTCGATTTTTGTTTTTGGTGAGTGTTCACGAACCTGATTAATGCATTCAATAAATGTTTGGGCACCGCAATCACGTAGATCATCACGATCTACTGAGGTGATAACAACATATTTAGATCCATAGCCTTAACTGTTTTAGCAGATTTAAAGGTTCATCTTGATCTAATGGTTGGGACGCCCATGACACATCACAAAATGGGCAGCGTCGTGTACAAATTATCGCCCATAATCATGAATGTGGCGTGCCGTGACCAAAACACTCCCCAGGTTAGGGCAGTGGCTTCTTCACAAACAGTATATAATTTATTTTCGCGAAGAATTTTCTTAAAAGCGTTGAACTTCAGCAGTACCGGCAAACTGGCACGAATCCAGTTCGGTTTTCGCAGTCTTTGTCTCGATGTTGGTCGGCCGTAATTTTGACCGGTTTTCTTGGCAACCTTTCCCTCCCCGCGGAATTTAGTTCCGTACTCGTTTAGGGCGCTTTCGCTTTGTGTTAACTTCACTCATGTGTTTAGGGTCATTGGGTAGTCATTGATAATATAATTGATATTTAATATGCCATACAGTTAATTACGACACCACCCCCCCTAACCTCCCTGAGAGGGGAGAATAATTTGTTCTTCCCCTTCCCAAAGGGAACTGAGTTGATTGAGAGCACATGCTGACAACCTTGCTGTTTTTCCCGATCTGTTGCTAGCCATTCTCCCCCTTTCAGGGGGAGTTAGAGGGGGTAGAATCATTTCACGCCGCTTTTCCATATAGTCCTCCATGGGTGGACAGGCGGCAAACAAGATTTCTGTCGCCTAGGACATTGTCGACACGTGAAAACCGGCGGCCAAATTTTTATATTCGTTGACCAGGCAATGGAAGAAAGCCGTTTCTTTACTATAAGGTTTGTCCAGTTCTGGGCAACAACAACTCCTGCGTGTGCGGCGCATTAGTGAGAAACATTATCCTGCGCGTCGCATTGCCATTTTCAACTTCGGAAATTTTTCCTGGCGATATGGATCATCCCCGGCGCAAAAACGATCAAGTTCGGCTTTATTTTCACTTTCGGTTGGTTCAATCATTAACGTGTCAACCACCGGAAATGACATTGTCGGGCATGAAAGCCAAAATCAACGAGCCGTTTGGGCAACATCATCGACAGAAATGCCAGTGGTTTCCTTAATACCTCGCAAATCAATAATACACCATGTGAAAACCGTCCGTTTTTCCTGAATATAGAACAGGAAATGTGGATTGAGCGTTGCCGCAATATAGTTAGCATTCAAAATAGCTTGTTGGGTCGCTTTCTTTAAAGCCTCGGCCCCATTAAAGCAATGTAGGCCCAGGAGATAGGCAATATGCTGGCTGAACTCCATGGCGCAGCGGCAATCGTTTCCACTGATGGTCAGGCGTTGCGTCTGGGTTAACACCTTCGACGACCACAGATTAGGCAAAAAGGTGCCAGATGACGCCCAACACCATGGGGCCCATGGGCCCGGGGCCACCGCCACCATGCGGAATGCAGAGGTTTTGTGTAATTCATGTGCTTGACATCACGCCAATTGACCGGGGTTTCATAGGCCGACCATTGCGTTCAGATTGGGGCCGTCCATATAACCTGACCGCCGTTGTCATGAATAGACTGGCAGATTCAACAATGTCTTGTTCAAACACGCCGTGAGTCGAGGGTAGGTGATCATTAACGCTGCCAGATCATCTTTATGTTCTTGCGCTTTGGCTTTTTTGGTCAGCCACATCAACGTTACCATTTTCATCTGACTTAACGACTACTACTTTAAACCGGCCATGACAGCGCTGGCGGGGTTTGTTCCATGCGAGGATTGAGGAATCAGGCAAATATTGCGATGTTCTCACCGTGCGTTTTATGGTATTTGCGGATACAAAGCAGGCCCGTATATTCACCTTGCGAACCGGCATTGGGTGTAATGAAACGCGATCAAAAACCCGGGTTTAAAATTTACAGAGCATATTTTCCAGCTCTTCGAATAGTTGTGGTAACCCTGGGTTTGATCCAAAGGGGGAAAAGGTGAATTTGCTGCAAAGTTTCGAAATGTAATCGGAATCATCTCGGTCGTGGCATTAAGTTTCATTGTCATGACCCCAATGGAATCATCGACGATCCAGTGCGATGTCTTTATTCGCCAATCGTTTACAATAACGCAGCATTTCTGTTTCAGGTGATACATATTGAAAACTGGATGGGTTAAGAAATCACTTTGCCGTTGTAAATTTTCCGGAATAGATGTCAAAACGACATCATCTAGCGCTGTGAGGGCGATTTTACTCAGCGCTTTGTACAAAGACTTGCCAAATCGCTTCAATATTTCTCGTCTGGTCGTTTCTTTCCAAAGCGATGCCCAAATAATCGCTGTCGATTACCCTGACATTAATTCTCGATTCTCGTGCTTTGGCTGCCAGTCGCCAGGCGATGCCGGTGTGTGTACGATAAAGTGTCAAAGTGGGAAATCGTTGGTCATTTCATACCCGAGTTTTCGCAACCCTTCGGCCAAGAACCCGTTTGTTTTACGATGTACGCGCCGTGCAATGGTTTTTGATGCCATCTGGGCCGTGATAGCAAGCATAAAGCGCTGCGATCACCGGGGAGTAATCTTGTGCGGTACAAATGTTGCTGGTTGGCTTTGTCGCGTCTGATATGTTGCTCACGAGTTTGCAGTGCCATGCGCAGGGCGGGTTTGCCTTGGGGGATCGACAGAAACCCCGATAATACGTCCAGGTACGGAGCGTTTGTAAGCTTCACGGGGTAGCAAAAATGCGGCATGTGGGCCACCCAAACCATCGGTACACCAAATCGCTGTGAATTACCCAAAAACAATATCGGCATCCCATTCTCCAGGTGGCGTTTAACATGGCCAAAGCTAATAAATCGCTGGCGACAATGACTAATGCTTGGTTATCGTGAGCATGGGAACAATTTGGAAAAGTCATCTACCGATCCCCAGGTGTCCGGATATTGAACGATGACGGCCCAAAAAAATCCTGTTTTTCAACTCACTATGCACTTTGCCAACAACGACATCGACACCCATTGTGTTAGCGCCCTGTTTGAATCACGGCGATTGTTTGCGGGTGGCATCGATCAGAAACAAAAAAGTATTCGACTTAATTTTTAGCAACCCGTTTGGCCCCTAATCATGGGTTCGGCGGCGGCCAGTGTAGCTTTATCCAATAACGATGCATTGGCGATTTCCATGGGCCCGGGCATATCCTGACCATTTGCTTTAAAGTTTTGTTAAAACTTCTAACCGACCTGACTGACTTCTGCCTGATAAGGGGTATAAGCGGTTTTTCCAGCTTGGGTTTTCAAGTACGACTCGCTTGATCACATTTGGGGACGGTCCCCTAAAAAACCCATGCGATCATTGAAATAAAAACTTTGTTGCGGTCTTTCATTCTGCGCACATAAATTGTGCGTCGCTCGCTCATTGGCGGGTCGATATCTATTCGTCAGTCAAACGAATATTGGGGGGGAATTGTTTAAATCAATTAACTGTTCGATTGAATCAACACCGACAGTTTCCAGCATTTGTGCTGTTTCTTATCATCCGGGCCTTTTGGGCGCCTGAGAAAATCCTGGTGCATTTCAGATCAAATAACGGGGTCGGATTCGGACATGTCGGCTCCTAAAGTGATAAAGCAGATTGTTAAGTTTAGTTTAAACCTAGGATTCGATATGGGCATCGTAAGCGGATTTGATCCATTAATCCGTCAAAACTCACCAGCATCGCTGATTTCCAATTTAAAAAACCCAGCCATCGCCGCCGGATCTTCTTTGACTTTGCCGGGTTCGTCATTTGAAAATTCTTGACTTGGGTTTTACAGTGCCGCTGGCGGGGCTCTTTAATTCCCCAGCCGCTTCACAGATTCGATAACCGCTGACTCATCACCTTTACCAACTTCTTTATCGACATCGGGTTAATTCTAAAATACAACTTCACCCAATTGTTCCTGTGCATAATCAGTAATTCCAACCGTTGCTGATTCACCGTCAAGACTAATCCATTCGTGATCTTCAGTATATTTTTTATTCATAAAACTTATCCTCGATATTACGTTGTGTAACAAGGTAATTTCGCAACATTCAATGGCTGTAATTTCCCTCGAAAAAACTGCATTTAACTCTGTGCCAATTTCACTATGGGCTCGATCAACATGCCCAGGGCAACAGGGCCGCCAACGTAGCCCCAAAAGCCGAAACTGGTGACTTGCCGATGATTGTACCATCGGCACCTTGAATCTCTACGCCTTCACGAATGGAGCACGTCCTTGCGGTTGTAGCCCGACTCGCTTGCGAGCAGGTTTTTCTGCAATCTGTTTGAAAAATAATGTCTGCCCCAGGATAACCGCCCGCACGTTCACCATCTTGGCGGCGAATTTTTGACAGCGCCCACAAAAGACTGGCTTCAACAGGCGTGGTTTGCGGGGGTTAGGTCCATGCCCATATAAACAAAAACCCGGCTTCAAGTCTGAGTGAGTCGCGAGCGCCAGACCACAAGGTTCAACTTCATCCTGGCTTAACACCCAAGCGGGCAATTTGATCGGCTTTATCAGTTGGCATGGAAATTTAAAAAGCCATCTTCGCCGGTGTAACCGGATCGAGTCACGAAGCAATCAATGCCATCAATTTGTGTTTGCGTTGGTCATGAAAATCAGCTTGGCCGCATCGGCGACAGTTGTTGCATGACTTCGCTAGCTTTGGGGGCCCCTTTAAGTGCCAGTAAGGCACGATCAGTTAACACTTCAATTTCGCATTGATCTGAAATGTTTTTTTCAATGTGAGCGATGTCCTGTTCTTTACAGGCACCGTTGACAACAACAAAAAAATGGTCATTCGCGTTAGTAATAATCAAATCACAAGAATTCCGCCTTGCGCATTGGGAAACGGGCATAGCGTTGATGAAACGCGGGTAAATCAATTAATCGACAGGAACCAGACTTTCTAGTGCTGTTGCTGCATTGTCGCCTTTTAGTTTGATTTGGCCCATATGGGAGACATCAAACAAGCTGCTGATTCGCGGCAATGTTGATGTTCTTTAAAAATTCCAGTTGGTATTGGACAGGCATTAAAAAGCCTGCAATGGAACCATCTTGCCGCCCATCTCTTGATGCAATTTATAAAGAGGTGTTTTATTTCCAATTCACCGTCGCTCATTTTACTCCTTCGTTCATTTAGATGAGGATATCTCAACCGGCATTAATAAAATAAAATTATTGTATTTGAAAAATAAATTGTTTCAATTTATTTATTAATTTTGCTTATAAATTTAATGCTATTCTGTTCAAGTGACGTACTTTATGAAAAAAATTTGCCAACTGAGTTGTGAGGACTTTATTTAAATGTAGCGAACTGGGTGGCTTTCTAAAGCAGGTTCCAAAAATTTGGGCCCATCCCAGCCAGCGGTCCCGTCTACAAATTAAAAGACTTGAGGAGATACTGGATGCCCAGCATTGACCCGCAATGGACGCCCGCTAAAAGTAACTGAAAAGGCGAGATACTTTTAAGTTATGCTCGCCAGATTTTAAAGCTTAATGATCAAGCGATTTCCAGTCTACTCAACCTAAGGTTACCGGTCATATCCGCCTGGGAATTCCCAACGAGTTTGCTATTTCTTTTTTTCCTGGAATACTGGGTAAATTTTCCAATACGCATCCGGATATTTCACTCGAAGTTACTTGTGATCTGACCACTAATTTAATGCAAAGCTGAAAAAATTAAAAATCTCGATATGGTTGTCGCTATTCATAAACCCGATGACAAACTGCCCAAAAACACTGAAAGCTGGGATTTAAGAATGGTTTGGGGTAGTCGGCGAGGATTTTGCCTGCAAACAGAAGAACCAATTGCCGTTGGTCGTAGCGCCAGAAGGCTGCGTCTTTCGGAACACAATTGTCCACCCCACTCAATCATTATCAAAACTCCCTGGAGAATTGTTTTACACTAGTACCAGCTTTTGGTGGAATACGTGCCGCCGTAATGGCTGGTTTTTGGGCGTTACGGCATTAGCACGAAGCACAGTCCCAAAAGGGTTGAAAATTATTGATTCAGGGAAAGGTTTTCCACCGTTGCCGTCCACGTCTATTCGTTGCAGTACAAACGATCCTCTACTTCTGAGGCCTTGAGGCATTTGATTGATTATGTCCTTACCCAAGTGAAGCTAACAAAATCCCAGGTTCAGTTTGCCAGAATATTGCAAGTCAATACCAAATCGATTGCATAAATTTATTTAGTTAATGCCAATTGGGTGTGCTTTGAAATTTTTCGACTAAGAAATCAATTAAGACGCGAGTTTTGGCGGACAATCTGCGTGATGGTGGGTATAAGCATGGATGAAATAGCCCGGTTCATGGTAGTCGACTAAGATTTGTTTCAACCGCCTGAACTGATTTCGTTATGCACGATAAAAGATAATGTGTAAATGATTCCGTGACCCGCGCAGGGATTGATTTTTAAAATTTCATCATTGTTTGATTGCAAGTTGCCGGACGTTCTGACTTTCTCTTGTCCATTGGGACCTTTTTGCTTGCCAGCGTGGGTTTAAATAGTGGCTGTATTTGAGGCAATTGTGTTTACTTAGTTCTGCAAATTGTTTTCGGTTCACCATGACGTTGTAAATAATCAGGATTTAGCACAAAAAAGAATTTTGACAGTGCCTAGGGTGCGCATGAGTAAACTTGAGTCAACGGGTTTGAAATGCGGATTACTAGATCGGAACCTTCTTCCATTACATTAATGATTTGATCGGTCACGGTTAAATTAATTTTGACCTTGGGATATAAGCGCATAAATTCACTGATAAATCTGCTTAAATAAAGTGTGCCAAGTAAAGTTGGCACATTTAGATTCAGCGTTCCTTTCAGCTCTTTTTGTTCTTGCTTGAGGATATTCTCTGTTTCTTCAACTTCCGCTAGAATGTAGCGACAGCGTTCCGCATAGGTCCGGCCGGCATCTGTAAGTGAGACTTTGCGGGTGGTTCGATTAAGTAGTACAACACCAGGGATTTTTCCAGGTTGCTCAGGTGATAGCTTACACTGCCTAGTGGGATACTCAATTGTTTTGCTGCAGTGGTGAAATTGCCTGTATCGACGATTTTTAAAAATATCGTCATTGATTTAAGTTTATCCATATTATTCAATAAATTTGAATAGTAAATTTATAAATTTACTATTTATCATAAATCATGAATAAACTACAATACCAAAATAACGATAAATCATAGATAGCATTAAGTTCGAGAGCCGATATTACTAGTTGGAGAATAAACGATCAAGAATACAAATCAGGCTTATGGTTGGTTAGCGCTGCTTTTTCATTGGCTCAGTGCAGTTGTCATTGTAGGGCTGTTCATTCTTGGTTTATGGATGGTTGATTTAACATATTACAGTGACTGGTACAAAACGGCACCACATATTCATCGAAGTGTTGTTTGTTGTTGGCTATTCTGGTGATCGTACGACTGATCTGGCGCTTAATTAACTCGCAACCCGGACCTTTGTCTACACATAAGGCGTGGGAAAATTAAAACCGGCCACATCGTTCACTGGATCTTGTATTTGGGAATGTTTTTGATGTTCATTACCGGTTATTTAATTTCAACAGCTAAAGGGCAACCGGTTGATGTGTTTAACTTGGTTTAGTGTGCCGGCCCTGGTGACAGGTGATGATTTAGGAATAAAAAACCTGGAAGATAAAGTGGGTGAGATTCATGAAATATTGCTTATAGTTTAATTGGATTTGCTTCAGTGCATGCGCTAGCTGCGTTAAAGCATCATTTTTTTGATAAAGATGTAACACTACTCAGGATGCTGGGTAAAACAGATCGTTAATTTAAATATGAGGTTGTTATAATGAAAAAATAAATGGTAAATAGTGCCGTAGCTGGCTTGATCGCTTTAGCGGTTATTTCTACTGCCACAGCTGCAGAATATGTGATTGATACGAAAGGGATGCATGCTTTTGTACAATTTCGTGTTAAGCATCTTGGTATGAGTTGGCTTTTATGGGCGTTTTAATAATTTTTTCCGGTAATTTCACCTACGACGAAGCTGATGCGACAGCTAATAAAATCTCAGTAGAGATTGACACCACGTCTTTGGATTTCAAACCATGCTGAACGTGATAAACATCTGCGTTCTTCTGATTTTCTCGACACCGACCAGTTTCCTACAGCGACATTTGAAAGTACCTCTTACACACCGACCGGTGATAGTACAGCAGATTTAACAGGTAATTTAACGCTTCATGGAGTGACTAAAGAAGTAACCATTAACCTTGAACATATCGGTGGTGGTGAGATCCAGGGGCGGTTATCGTCAGGGTTTTGAAGGCCGTGCAACGATCAAGCCGGGTGATCACGGTATCGATAGGGTGGGCAGCTCGGACCAGCGGCTGGAACCGTTGAATTAATGCAAACTGTAGAAGGAGTTCGTCAGAAATTTACCTACCCTAGCTGACTGAACGAAAGGCCGGTTTTATAACCGGCCTTTATTTTGGGTGCGCCATGTATTTTTATTTCATGATTAGTAAAAAAAATAGAATTTCCAATCTAGTAAAATTTGAGTTTACTGTGTCTGAGTTAAGTATATACATTCGTTTAAGACCCTAAATATGAGCTTAGTAGAAGAAGTTAGTTTGTCCGGGCAGGGCGCGTTTTAAAATTAAATAGGGTAAAGGTTAATTCGAATGTTTAAAATGCCACAGTCGTCATTAATTTTTCCCCATGGTGCTCTTAATTTCTGGTTGTTTCACACCCCAAAGACAAAGTTATAGAGATAATTCCCACAACCATGCACTAAATCAGTGGTTTGGCCGAAATCGAAGACGAAGTAAACTTAGTTAAGCCCAAACAGGCAGGCCGCCACCAGGATCGCCTCAATGGTTGGCTGCATTGGAAGAAAAATATTCGATTGCTAAAAAGATCATCAACTCAAGTTGGGGATATTGAATGGTGCCATCAAGTACATCAACAGCTAATTTTGGGCTATAAGAGTGGGCACAATTGCAGGCAGATACACCAAAAAATGGTTTTTTGGGAGTCTTTGAGACATGTTTTTTAATATTTTAGACCCGATGTGCATTATTAAAGTGTTTTTTTGATATGATTGAGCTTCAAAACCATGGATCAAGTTATTAAAATGGATGCGGTAAAGGCGGTAATTTTAGCTAGCATCCGTGTGCTAAAGCCGCCCCATGGTTTTAGCCTAGTTGCGCCGGATCATAAATTGGTCACACAGCTGAGAATACAGGGTTTCAATTCGTTTGCATGCCTTTCTGTGCAATGGGCTAAAAAGGTTTGTAATTAACTGAAAAGTGCGTTTAGGGGACTTCAAGCTTAACTCGGTGTGATCAATAATTCAGTTTGAATCGTTTGGCTTAAATACCTTGTCACCGGGACCAAAATGCTGTCATGAAATTCCCTTTTGATATCATTGACATAATAAATATCATGGTTAAAGCTTTAGATAAATCAAAGGCTTTAATCACACCATCCAGGGTACATATGCATGCATTTTAAGTGACTGTTGCATATTAGAGCTTTTATTGCGTCATCTGATAAAATACCCCTTTCAACCCACGTTCCATAAAGATATCATCAACTAGAACCGGTCACGCTAAAGACTTAGTTGCTTGCGACCACCGTTACCGCTACTTAAAAAGACATGTTCAGTGACTCCTTTGTCACCAAACAACTATCAGGACTATCGGGTTCATGGGGCCGTACAGGCTATTGCATCGAACGGTTTTTATAGTTTGCTATTGCAGTTTATGGACCTTGGTACCCCCTTGAGGGGTGGGACTGATCGGACCGGGAAGGTGAACTGTTTTTACGGAGAATGTAAACAGCGAAAGGGAAGAAAAGTGCCATAAAACAGTGATCTTTCCCCAGGCTACATGGATTAAAAATCAGACACTCAAAAAGAAAATAACATTTCCCAAATTCACATCATAGTGATGAACTCAGATCAATATGCAATTATGCAATGGCCCCATTCACTACTCCCAAATGGCGATGGAAAAGCCTGCATAATAATAAAAGCCAGTGTCTTACAGAAACCACAAATCTATAAGGTCTGTAAAAGATTCCCGGTGTATAGTTAAACGTACCTCGACAATTTTAAAAAAAAAACGGCCAGGACAGTGAGTTTTGAATGTTATTGAAAATCTGGCGGATAAAATTAAATCTTCAAAGGCTGGTGTTGGAAAATGTGCAGTGCCGTTTGAGTAAGACCGAAAAATCCTAACATCATTTCATTAAAATAATAAAGCCAAGCGTGCCAGAAAAAATTTTCCATTTGCTAAATGGTCGTTCCCCTGAACTTCTCCGGTTCTGGCATTGACGATAAACTGATATGATTTTTGCCAAACCTAAATCCAGGCGACCCAAAAGGCCCAAAAACAGGTGTTTAAATGGAATATTTTCTGTATTCAGTTTCGCGGGTTTTGAAATACGTGTTGATCACCGCCGATATCTGCACTAATGTCCGATTTTATGACTGGGTGCATACGCTGCCGGGCAATATCAAAACCTTGTTGTAAATCAGTTTGATACATTTCGCTGCGAAAACCGCTTAAAAACTCTTCCTGATAGGGAACAGCATATTGCAAATCCCAGGGTGCAAGCTCTCTGGCCATATTGCGGGTAATGAATTACTGGCAAAGATCAGTACGTCATCAAAATGTCTGCCAACACGACCTGAAACTCGCTGCCAGCGAATTTTGTCACCATTCTGGTTTGAGTTGTCCAACGACCGTTAACCCTAACGCGCACGCGCTGTGGTCTTGATAGAATGTTCCGCGTTCACCGACATAGCGGGTTTGAGTAGCACAATCATATGTCCAATAAGGGATATACATCCCATTGAGTTTTTTGATCTTTACGTGCGTATTTTTTAATTTGCTGGGCGCAAACCAAAGTCGCTTGAGCCATTTCCGATAAGCCTCTGTAGCTTCCTTTGCGGTAACTTTAAACGGTAACACGCCCATGGTTTTATGTGGCGCGACTCATGGCATCATTGACGATTTTAGTGCGCAGTAAGGGCAGTCATCCGCATGTACGTTCTTATCAAACTCGAATTCTGCAGCACAATTGTGACACTTGACGGTGAGACTAACGAGTTCTGCCTGTTCATTGCTGATTTGACCTAAGGCACTATAAAAGTCAATTTCATCAATGCCGCGATTATCAATATGAGATATGGTGCTGATGCCCGCAATGTTCGCATACCATGTACTGAGTGCCCGGCTGATAACTTAGCTGGGCACCACATTGCTGGCAGGGGAAAGAATGTTTTTCTTCTGCATTTATTTTATGAAGCTTAACTCAGATCAAACGTTCTCAGGAATAGGTGGAGGTGTATCACCGAGTAATGCTGACAATACGCCAACCTGTGAGGCCGCCACCCAGTTAGGCATTCCAGCTGTCCAGATTAACGTTGATAACGTTAGACTGCCTTCGTTTGCTTTTTCTTTAAGTTGCTCAAGGTGAAGGGGCCGTGCCTTTGTCCATTCTGGGCCATATAAAACTCGGATGCACTCGGTAATGCGGAGGCTCTTGTTGCAGAAGATGGAGATAACAGTTCGATAGCCTCTGGGATGAGACGCTGCAGGCTCCATGGTTATGTCTGACCCAGCCGTTAGCAACAGCAATTCCAAGGCCCAGACCTATACCAGACGCACCTGCGCCACCGGGATTAGCAGCCGCATAGAAGCGGCTTGTCCACTTTCTACTGAACATATTTACCTAGGTCACCAACAATTCCCATACTGGTTTCTTATCCAGCGCCTTTTCAACTTCCTCCGGCAGTGAAATATTTTCAACCAGCAGTTTGGTTAATCCCAGGCCGTATTGCTTTGAACTCGGGACTAATCACTGCAGTAATATATTCACCTAGATCATCGTAATTTGCAGCTAAATCAAGGATGGGAATATTACTTTCACCGAGTGCGGATGAAAAGCGTGAAACAATCATATTGCGTAACTGGTCTGTAATTTCTTCGGTAGTGAAATAACCGTCTGTACAGCAATTCTTGCAAAAAATCGAACCGGATCAGAAATACGCATTGAATAGGTGCCAAATGCTCGCAGCCGCACTGCACTGAATTCAGGATCGCGTAACATGACCGGATTTTTGGTGCCCCACTTTTGGTCGGTAAACTGTTTGGTGCTGACAAAATAAACTTCGGCCTTAAAAGGGCTGTTTAAAACCGGCCGGCCAGGACTGCAACGTTGTTAATACTGGCAGGTTTTTGTCTCGAGTTGATATATAAACCAGGCGGAAATACATCGGCGATTTGACCTTCATTAATAAAAAACGGCGACCTGTGACTCACGAACAGTCAACATGGCACCATATTTTATCGCATTATCTTCACGTTCATAACGGTAGACCATTGTGTCCATTCGAATCACCAGCCACTCGATGAATCAATTAATTCGCTGGTCAGGCGTTGCCACAGTCCCATGATTAGCTCCTGCTTCAGGAGTTGTGCCGGATGCATGCGCATGCGCAGCGGCCAACTTTTCTTTCAGTGCGGTTTCTGCTTCCTCAAGTTGAGTGACGGCAGAAGCACGCATACGTTTACCTTCATCGGCAATTTTCAAGCTTTCTTCAATGGTATCGATGAGTTTCTGGTTAGCGCGTTTAACAACTTCGATATCGAAAACACCACGTTCGATTTGCTCGCGCACTTCGCGATTGGCTTCCTGTAAATTTTCCGCATTTGACTCGAGTAACTCATTGGTTAAATCGGTGGCTGCTTAACTGTTTTGGCCGCTTCGCCTGAACGATAAATTGTCACCGCTTGTGCCACTGTTGGCGCCATAGCGGAATAGTATTCGCCATGGTCGATTGGATTTTTCGAACCAAACCCTTGTCGTTTTCTTGTACCAACCTGATGCTGGGCAAGCTTTGCATCGTCACTTGCCGGGTTAAGCGTAAATCATGTACGCGGCGTTCAAGGTCATCGCGAGCCGTGCGTAAGTCGCGCAGTTCCTGCGCTTTAATCATATTCGTTGGTATCTTTGGCAATTTGTGCCAGGGCAGGAATTTCTTCGCTGGCTAATAGCTCCAAGTTTTTTCTCACCCGCGAGGATGTAATCTTCTAATTCATGAAAATAGTCAAGATTGGCTTCATAAGCCGATCGAGTGAGGCGACATCTTTTAATAATGTTGTTTTATGCCCCTCCAATTGTCAGAAACAGTATCAATCTGACCGCGAACTTCTTCATAACGTTGAATGATTTAACAACAGTTTGGTGCCGCCAAATATTTTTGCAAAAATTCGAGCGAAAAAACCCTGATTGTTTGGATCCAGTTTATCAATGTCGAAGCCTCTTAAGGTGGCAACCATCTCGTTCAATGACGCTGAGGCTGGGCCAATATCTTTATTACGAACACCTCCAACATGTTGTCAGAGATATTTGGTTAATTTTTGTTGAGCCTTGGTGGCCGAAAAAGATGATCGATTACTGTCACTCATATCGATTTCATCAATTAAGGCGTCGACGGCTGCTACTCGATCTGCTGGCATTTCTGAAATAGGTGCAAGTCCTGTGCGACCTCTGGAAGAGTTTTACTGGTTAATTCTTCCAATAATGGATCATCCCAGTAACTGTTTCAGTTGTAGTGTTCATTTACGTTCTCCGTCATTAGTATTAGTTCGTATTAGTGTCTAAATTACGCCTTCATGTTAAGTTGTGCTTGCAAAACTTCAATTTCGATATCCAGGTCAAGCACATCATTTTCCATTAATTTGTATGTTGTTCAGTAAATAATTTTCGATTGTCGTCAATACATTGCGGAAGTTGCTGTCCAGTTTGCATCTTTGACGCCGGGTGCATTTTGACGTAACCATGAGTTACTTTTTCAGCGCCTTCAAGATAAACTTTCATGAACTTCCTGGCACGTCTCAAATCTCTTGGATCTTCTTCGATAACATCCAATATTTCACGGGCTTTGTCTGTAATTCGCTGAGCCGGTCTTTAAGTTCAAGTTCGTGTATTGATCTGGCAGCAGTTTCGATATTAACTATTTTCGCTTCGGCTTCTTCAAGTGCTTCAAACGACTTCATCTGTTGTGACGCCCAAGGTGCTGACTGCATCAGGATTAGAATACTGCGGATCCAGACCATAACAAAGCATTGCGCCAACAACAGCACCGATGCCATAGCCAACTGCAATAATCAGGTCCGACCAACCATAAATTTGGAAGCAACTGCAGTCGAAACACCTACTAAAATGCACCTGTTACTTTCCACGGCACACGTGTTGAACGATTCCATTTGCGCATCGCTGCTTCAGCTTCATAAAAAAGTCCTTTTCTGACACACCAGGCACCAGCGAGCATAGACAAAAAGCTGATAGTTCCGGCTAAGAAGCTGATTGTTGGCCCGAGTTTAGAGACTTAATCAGCGCTATTAACAAAATAGCTGAAAATAGATAAAGCAAAAACCGCCGGTTAGTGGCCGTCGGCAGCCGTTTTGTGATTGCGACTGTAAGGTCTTGGGTATGATTTCTTTTTATCCATGCCGGACTTTCTAAAACAGGGCTTGCAGGCTGGTCAAGCCAGCATAACCTAAGAGTAAAAAAAGGCCAATGAATTAGCCATGACTTTGGGAATGCGGATTTTCTTAGTTCCTCTGCTGCGCAAGTGCTAGTTTTTCTTAAAAAGAAGATTTTATACGAAATGTGCTGGTGTGAGTACAATGATTGTGAAATTCGTTTTTCAATATCTAACAGCTAAATACATGTGGCCAGCACCGAAAATTTCAAGCTTCAGGCTTTATAGCGAATCTAAAATCAATAAATCAACCAAGTTAGAATTATCAATCAATCTGATGCCGCCAATCTCTACCGCAATCAAGCTTGAGGTGGGTTATCTAACTCACCGGTTAGCGAATTTTGATGCCAGTTATCCGGATCACGCAGCTCAGCATATTCAACAGTTATCTCGGGATGCTTAAGTTGCTCGAGCAGTATCGCTTTAAGAATTTCTGCATTCCTCTCACCATCATGCCAAGCGATACTTGCTTTGGATAACGCCTGGAAGATTTGTCCAGCGATTCTGCGTTGTTTATCTGTAAGGCGTTGATTGCGTGATGGACATCGCCAATCCATTTTTTTCTCGTTGGGTAGGGCAAATAACTATTTCGGGGAATTTCATTTCTTCTGCAAGCGCCTTGACGACCAAGGTCTGTTGAAAATCTTTAGCACCAAAATAAGCTTTACATTGACCAACCGTGTCGAAAAGTCGTCTTACAATAGTCCTGACTCCGGCAAAATGCCCGGGTCTGAATTCACCCTCCAGACCTTGTGCAAACGGCCCCGGATCTTCCAGAGGAATCTGAGAGTGATCGTTAATCTCTGGAAAAAAATGATTCCAAGGTGCCGGTAAATACCATGACGCAGCCGGCTTCACTTAGCATCGCAATATCTTTACCTAAATCCCGGGGGTATTTATCTAAGTCTTCCGGGTTGTTAAATTGCAGTGGATTAACAAAAATGCTGACGCAAGTAATTTGGTTTTGTTCTGTTGCCTTTCGAACAAGACTCAGATGTCCCTCATGCAGGGCACCCATTGTCGGTACAAACCAATTTTTTTGTCTGATTGATGGTGTGGTTCAAGCCATTGTTTAGCTTCTTTTGGGGTGTCTAATAAGACACAGTTACAGTACTTCATGGTAACAATAATCTGAGCTCAAAGTGAATTATTGTTGTTTTTGAAGTTGCTGCAGATATAACGCCGCTCTATCAACATAAATCTGCGCGTTGATTTTATTGCGCTCAATTTCTTCTGTTTAACTTCACGGACAATTTTTGCCGGCATACCTAACACTAACGAGTTGTCTGGAACTTGCATCCCTTGAGTGACCAGGGCGTTGGCACCAATATACAGTTAGCCCTATACTAGCCTGATTGAGGATCGTCGAACCCATGCCGATCAATGTGTTATCACAATCGTACAGCCATGAATAATACAACCGTGACCGATCGTAACACCTGTGCCAATAGTAACGGGATATCAGCATCGGTATGAATGACAGAATTGTCCTGAACATTAGTTCGTGCGCCGATATTCAGGACATCCGTATCGCACGTATCACTGTACTGAACCAAACACTTGTTTCATTAGCCAGATGAACATCACCAATGACTGCTGCATTGGGTGCGACAAAACAGTTACCGCTTATCTGGACGTTTAAATCGTTTAAGGCGTATAACACTGTCAAATCTCAGCGCAGATGCAAATAAGTTCATTAGCCTTGGAACGATCAGCATTATCCAAAATTGCGGATAATATGGAATTTTGTCTTTTAACTTTTCTTGCCTGAAAACTGATCGCCAGAATATCTGCCTGTTCGGATTGATCCATCAAATAATCATCGCTGGTTTGTATTTTATCGACTAAACCAAGATCCAATGCTTCTGTGCCAAACCATGCTCACCTGTAGCCACTTTTTTCAATGTCCAGAATAGGGCGCTGTTGTTTGACAAAATCTTTAAACAAAAAAATGAGTTTGTTCGATTTCTGACTGCATTTTTCACGGTCTTGATCGGTCGTTTCATCACCAAAGAATGTTCACGGTGCGTTTGTATTCGCCGGCTTTGAATTGTTCAAAATCTATGTTTTGTTTTTCAAGACTTTGTTGAAATTCGGGATTTGCGCCAGAACGCCAATCGACCCGATGATCGCAAACGGGGCACTGATTATTTGGTTGGCAACACAAGCCATCATGTAACCACCGCTGGCCGCGATTTTATCCACGCAAACTGTCAGGGGATCTCTTTATCGCGAATTCGCTTTAATTGTGAGGCTGCCAGGCCATAACCATGCACCATGCCGCCACCACTTTCGAGTTTGACGACAACTTCGTCATTTTTTTCTGCCGTGGTTAAAATGGCTGAAATTTCTTCACGTAGATTATCCACTGAACTGGCCCTTAAATCGCCATCGAATCGAGAACATAAACATGCTTTTTTGAAGCCTCTGTTGCTTTACTTTCTTGTTTTAATTTCTTTTTTTCAGCTTTTTGTTCATGCTTGAAATCGTGTTTACTGAGTATCACCGATTTCAACGAAGCAGCCATATTTTTGTAATGGTGTTGAGCTTTTTGACTTCAATCTTGTCGTCTTGTGCCAGTTTTTGACGCATCACTAGACCAGCGATTGCACCGATAATGATCAATATTGCAATGACAAAGTTGCTGTCTTGGCTAAAAATAAACCGTATTCTGTTAAAAATTCCATTCTAATTTGCTTATTTCTTTAAGTGTTTTTCCTATTATTAAATAAGTGTGGTTTCCGCGTCACATGTTTTTTTGTCCAGGTGTCGCGTAAGCCCAACAACTTTGTTATAAACAGGTTTTACGTTGCTGTGATCCAGGGCTGTCTGGATAAAAATAGCCTAATCGTTCAAATTGATAACGTACATTTTCTTGTGGCTTTGCCAATGATGGCTCGAGTTTTGCACTAGTGTGGATAACTAATGATTCCGGATTAATGAAATCGATGAACGACTTTCTTTATCACTGTCAGGATTTGCCACCGTAAATAGCCGATCATAACTTCGAACTTCAGCATCAATTGCATGTCTAGCGCTGACCCAATGCATCGTGCCTTTCACTTTGCGATTATCTGCCGTGCCCCGCCGCGTGATTGTGGGCATAGCTGCAACGTAATTCTATAATCTCACCGTGATCGTTTTTAATCACATCATTGCAAGTTACGTAGTAAGCATATTTCAGTCTGACTTCGCGGCCCGGGCCTAAGCGAAAAAAATTCTTCGGCGGATCTTCCATAAAATCATCCCGCTCGATGTAGATTTCACGGCTAAAAGGAATTTTCTTGTTCCAAAAGATTTATCATTAGGATGATTAGGCACTTCGAATTCTTCTGTTTTATCTTCGGGATAATTTTCGATGATCAGCTTAACAGGATTAATGACGGCTAGCGCCCGGGGTGCTTTATTTTCCAAATCCTGGCGAACCGAATTTTCTAATAGACCCATCTCGATAGTATTACTGCTTCTAGTCACACCAATCCGTTCGCAAAATCTCGCACTGATTCAGGCGTTATAACCGCGCCGCGCAAGCCACTGATGGTTGGCATGCGTGGATCGTCCCAGCTTTCGACCAATCTGGCATCGACTAATTGTGTTAATTTACGCTTGCTCATTACCGTATATTCGAGATTTAAAACGCGAAAATTCATACTGTTTGGGCTGCGATGGTACAGATAGATTCTCAATAAACCAGTCGTATAGTGGCCGATGGTCCTCGAACTCCAGTGAGCACAGCGAATGGGTAACGCCTTCATGGCATCTGATTGACCGTGGGTAAAATCGTAAAGCGGATAAAACACCATTTATCACCGGTCATTGGATGAGCAGCGTGCATGATGCGGTAAATGACGGGATCACGCATGTTAATGTTGGGCGAGCTCATGTCTATTTTGGCCCGCAGTACATGTTCGCCTTCGGCAAATTCAGCATTTTTTCATGCGCCAAATAAACCTCTATATTTTCCCCAATGCTGCGCTCACGATAAGGGCTGTCTTTGCCCGCTTCTGTCAATGTTCCTCGATGGGTTCGTATTTCCTCAGATGTTTGACTGTCCACATAAGCCAGTCCTTTGTTAATCAATTCCAAGGCATACAGAATAAAGTTGATCAAAATAATCTGAGGCATGATAGAGACGATCTCCCCAGTCATAACCCAACCAACGCACATCTTGCTTGATAGATTCATATATATTCAATATCTTCCTTAGCGGGTTGGTATCGTCAAAACGTAAGGAACACAAACCGTCGTAATCTTCTGCAATACCAAAATTTAAGCAAATTGATTTGGCATGGCCGATATGTAAATAGCCATTTGGTTCTGGCGGGAAACGGGTGGTTACTTTGCTGCTGATTTTATTGTCGGCAATATCCTGATCGATAATCTGGCGGATAAAATTTGTTGGTTTTTTGTCCTCGGACATCGTCGGCTTGATATTTAGTAATGATAAACAGGCAGCGAAGTATAGCTTGATTTAAATGCTTCTGCTATGTCACACACCATGTCTTCTGAGAACAGATACGATTATATTGATGCGCTACGGGGCTGGGCTATACTGGGCGTTTTATTAGTGCACGTATGGATATGGGTCGGCGCTGAAAATGATTTTTTAACTCGCTTGGCCTCCAATGGGGCTAAAGGTGTCCAGCTATTTTATTTGATTAGCGCTTTCACCTTGTTGTTGTCGATTGAACGACATCGGCAACACGGCGAAATCAATTGGCGAGATTATTTCGTCGCCGTTTTTTTTCGTGTGGCACCGCTGTTTTATATGGCCATGATAGTTTTATGGGCCGATGTGGCAGTTTGTGCCGCGATATGGATGCCGGAAGGCATCCAAGGCTGGCACATATTGACTTCAATGACATTTACCCACGGTTGGCACCCTCTGTCTGTCAACTCGATTGTTCCAGGAGGCTGGTCTATGGCGGTCGAAATGACTTTTTTATGTCTTATTTCCGTTGTTTTGTTTATCGTTACCAGCATGTCCCGGACACTTGCTTTTATTGTGATCAGTTTGTTAATCGGAATCATCCTCAGCATTTTGCCTACGACTATTATTTGCCGCTCGTGCCTGACCGATTTTCTTATGTAATAAAAAAAATTCGCTTTTACTTATCTGCCGACAGCACAGATTTGCGTGTTTGCATTGGGGTTTTTAGTTTATTTTTTGTTCAAAAAAAATTTTTTTCAGAATAAATCAAAACAAAAAGGAATTAGCTTTATATCTATTGGGACTATTGGTTCTTGTAGCCTTACTATATTGGGCACCATCAATAATTCCTGCGTTCTTTTCATTTTCCGTTGGATTCATATTGTGTTAATGGGACTGGCTTTTTATCCAACCCAATGGCTGGTTAATCCGGCGATCAACGGCATCGGTAAATTAAGTTATAGTCTTTACCTGACTCCTTTGGTGTGATTTTTATTTTCAAGATTTTTAACTGGCTATTTCAAAATTAAATGCAGATTATTGCGCTGGTTTTGGCATTTGGTTTGGTTACTTTAGCAAGCATATTAGTATCTTTGTTATCTTATCGGATTGTTGAGAAACCCGGAATTGAACTTGGTAAAAAATTAGTTTTACGTACATGACTACGACTTCGAAAGGCTGATTATTGAATTGAACAAAAAGGGATGAGTATTTTCTCGTTGAGCAAATTAAATGCTGTATCGATTTATACGACGGATTATTATGAGAATTATGATTACGATATTGTTTTGCCTAATCAACGGGACAAGCTGTCAAGTTACTTAGTAAAAAAGGTTTTAAACAGACCTCCGGCCGCGTAATTTGTAATCAGGACAATCTATAATTTTTGAATTCCCCTAAACCAAATTTTACCCTGGTGATAACCGGCAAGTCAGGCTGAAAAATTGATCGACAAATCGGCGTCCACCGTTGTCATCACGCCTACACAGGCCGTATTGATTTATCTCAAACAGTTCTATTCACAATTCGTGCGGAGCTTAAGCAAACGGAATACGCGATTTAATGAAAGCTCGATTCTTTATATCAGCGCTAACCTCGATATAGGGAATGGCTGTCAACAATCAAACAGAGTATTGTTTTGCTTAAACAAGATCAGGGGCAACGCCCAA
>JAFLJL010002051.1:0-10000 GCA_018398815.1 Conus ventricosus
AAACACATAATCACAGTCCTAAAACAGACACAACAAATCAATTGCGTGGTCATGGGACCTGACAGGAAGACGGTTATCACCTTGGACATGGCCTTATAATGAACGAGCAAAACAGCTTGAGATGACAAGGGATGATTACAAGGGCAGGTGGGTGCTGAGACTGGGTGAGATGCATACTGTATGGCTGCATTGTGGGCAGCTGGGAATAGCCATCGAAGACAGTGGGCTTGACGAGGCTTGGAGTAATAGCTGACATCTATGGTCCAACCACAACAAGACAGACCCTAGAGCCGAGCACATGAAAAGAGCCCTGGAAGCACACATGACTACAGTCCATGATCTCTATGTAGAAGAATTCTTCCTAGATCATCCTTATCTGAAGAACCATGTGTAGAGGCAGCACATCAGCTTGAACAAAGTCTGTTCAACATCTGCAACAAGAGATGTTGAAGGAACAGCAAAGTATGCTAACTATCCTTGATTCCTAAAGCGTACTGAAAATGATGGCCGAGTTTGATATAGAAGAAAGGACCACAAGTTCACTCTTCAAGTTTGTGCGGACCTACATGAGGATGGTATTACTCATATATACATTCATCCGTGCCCCCGTGAATGGTCTGTGGGAGCTGCACCTGTCGTCCCTTGGTGCTCTGTGCAAGTACTTATTTGCTTATGGCAAGCAGGAGTATACCAGGCTGGTTCCACTTTACCTTGCGGAGATGACAGCCCTTCAAATCACAGATCCAGACATACATCAAGAGTTCATGGATGGACACTTGTAGTCAACAAAACCCAGATCCCGTTCTGTGCCATTGGGGTGGGTCATGCTCTTGAGCACACAACCGCATCATAAAAGTCACTGGAGGACTCGTGGGCATTACACAGAATTGCCAGTGTTCGGGAGAGATCCTTCCTTACGGTTCCAGAGCTTCGTAGGAGCTTGCTGAAAAAGCACACGTGATGGCTGCCTCACCACAACTGTACGTAAGGAACATCATGACCTGTCACTGGTTGTCTGGACAAGACAGGAAGAGAACATTGCTCGACTCAAGAGTGTGCTCATATCGTCCATGAATCCTATGAAGTACGAGGGTAAGACCTGCCCAACATCATCACAAAGGTTGTGATGCCAGTTGAGATGCAAAAAGATGTATGCAACCAAGAAGACCTGGGCAACAGAAGAATGCCAACGTTGTTGAGGAGCGCATCAACACGAATGAGGTCAGTATCTGGACCAGAATGAAGAAGGTTCAACTGAAGACATGCAAAAGTGCAATGAAGTCGGTGAAACACAGTGGCTGATCAGGTAGTGGAGCTCAGGACGACAGATCACTTCAGTTCAGTTCAGTTCAGTGGTTTATTTAATGTCTTTTCATCGCCAGATGATATTAGACCACTTAAAAAATAAAAATAAAAAACACCCTCCACACTTAACTTATCATCCACATTTGTACTTTCAAACCCACATCTGATATATGCATATTGACATGGGTGTAATAAATACCCTAGCGGTACACAAAGTTGTTGATCTTATAAAAAATTTGCAACCTGTGACTGCGAAATAACCATGGCAATTTCAGCAACATATGAACCATATAAGACAGTATTGACATTATCAGTGATATTCATCTGAATACCTTTCTCCTCATAGAGTGGGGTCAACACTGAGCATTCAAACAAAAGATGATGTACAGAAATGCTTTCTCTGCATACACAGAAATACCATGAGAATATTTAGTGTTCCAAGCATTCAACCTTAATTTATGAATTAATCTAACAATGTGCCTTGGGCACGACGGTAAAGTAGCCATTTTTTGACTACAATTCTGCTTATGCATATATTTTTCCATAATTTGGATTAATTCACAAGAGGATAGATCTAAGGGATTGTTTAGTAAATTTTCCGTCTTTCTGTTTGCTCCTTCTTTTGCAAGACTGTCTGCTATTTCATTCCACTTTATACCACAGTGAGATGGGACCCCACAAAAATCTATTCTTATGCCTAGTGTAATGAAACAATGCAGGAGATGTTTTATTTCAAAAGCAAATCTTTTCTAGCTTTGCAGTCCCAACGCTCTAATGACTGTAAAAACTGATTTGGAAATCAACACAAAGTAAAATTTGATAGAAAGCAATTGATGTGTCATATATGTAAGTCAAAGCCTTCAGTTATTGCATATAATTCTGAGGTATAGATTGAAAACCCCTTTCCTACATAAATGATTTCCTGACATTTAAGGTTGGTATTATAAAGCCTGAACCACTGTCAGAGGATTCCATTACCGACCCATCTGAAACACTTTTAGATGATTGGATAGCTGTTTTCTAGATGTTCGCGAACTTCAGTTGTTAAAATATTTACATTATCACTTTTCTTTACCAAAGTGTATTTGTAATCAAAAGAAGCATTTAGGTGCTCCCAAGGAGGCATTGGAGGTACTGCAGGAAATTCTAGTATAGCAGTAATATCATATATTACAATGTGACATAAAGTCAGATGTGTAGTTTCTAATTGGTTGAATGTAAGAATGTTTTTAGACCTCCTTGGAAATCTTTACTGGAATCAATCAGTATTTCTTCAGTAACTGAATTTTCAACAGAAAGACTTCTGACAATATATTTGGATTACATCTAATATTCGCTTCTCATTTAGAGGTAATATATTTGTTTCTTTATAGCATCTATTAGTGTTTGTGTGTACTGGGACTCCCAGGGCTAATTTCATGGCCTTACTATCCAAGCTTTGCAATCTCTTAAAAGATAATTAGGTGCAGAGAAATACACTTCCTGCCCATAAGTCAATTTCGATCGGACTAAAGAGATGTATAGATGTAAAAGGGTAGACAGTCCTGACCCCATGGTTGACAACATATAATTTTAAGAATGTTTAATCTTTTCTTGTTTTATCAATTAAGTTTTCAATATGTGTTTTCCAGTTCAGCTTATGGAGTTAAAAATACCCCCAGGAACTTAAGTTTTTGTTTTATATTCCAGAATCTGACCATCCAGCAAAAGCGAGGGTAGAGTCTTTGGGTTCTCACCATTGTTAAACAACATAAGACATGTTTTTTCCCCAGATAGTTCTAATCCATTGTTCTTCATATATGAAGATAAGTTATCCAATTCCTTTTGGTACATCTTCTGTACAAAATTATATTGTTCTTTTATTGGAATGCTTCCTTAATGTACAATTAATCCAAATAGCAATATCATCTGCATATTGTACTACATGCATTGCTTTGACATAGATATTGGGAAGATCATGGATTAGGATTGTGAACAACATGGGAGCAATAACTGATCCCTGAGGAATACCCATATCTACATTCCTAAAGGATGAATAAGTTCCTCCAATCCGCGTACATATGCTTCTTTCTGTTAGGAAGCCTTTAATGTAATCAACATTCTCCCTGAAACGCCAATATTTTTTAATTTGTACAATAGCCTTGCGTGCCATACGCAGTCATAGGCTTTTTTAACGTCAAAAATGTAGCCAAAGTACTTTTTCTACGGGAGAATTGCTTTTTAATGTGACTGGTCAGTTTTACTAAATGGTCTGTGGTACAACGACCTTTTCGAAAGCCCGCTTGCTGAACAGGAATCACACCACCTTTTTCACAGTAATATAACAATCGTTTTTGAATAATTTTTTCTAAAAGTTTACCGACATGAGATGTTAGAGCTATGGGTCTGTAACTATGCACAGATGTCCTCGGTTTACCATCCTTGAGTACTGGACTACTACTGAACTTTTCCAGATTCTTGGAATAGTGCCATTAATCCAACATTTTTGGAATATGAATGCAGTAGTACTTTCCACGAAGAAGGTAAGTGTCTGATGAGTTGATAGGACACGCCATCAAGGCCAACAGCTGAATCATGTGAAGGGATAGAATCTAGTGCTTCTGATAGTTCTCTGATAACAGTAAAGGCGAGTTTAGAAAATGTTCGTTTTCTTGTGGAGGAGCCATGTATTCGTCTTTTTGTTCCTCATTGTTTCTGTGACGACTGTTTTCTGGCTGAAGATTTTTAGATTGACTACAAGCTGAAAATAAATCTGAAAAAGCTTCAGCTTTATCCAAAGCAGTGGGAAATCAGTTTTTAAACTTTACTGGGTATGACTGAGTTTTAATAGCAATTTTTCATTTCTTTTACTTTTTTCCAAACTTTCAATAAATCTTTTGATTCTGATACCTCAGCTTCACAAAACTCAACCCAATACTTCTTTTTTGCTTGAGCAATAACTTTAGTACATTTATTCTTTTCTTGTTTCATGATTATAAAGTTTCATCTGACTTATTTCTTATCCATGTTTTGTAGCTTTTTCGCTTTGAGTGTACAGCGAGTCTGCATTCTTCTGTCCACCATACGTTTGCCTACATATTTTCCAATCTTTTTGTATTTATATTTTGGATAGTATTTTCAGCTGCTAGTAATACTAACTTTTGAGAAATTTGCATAAAAAGTATCTAGATCGTCATTCTCAATTGGTGATATATTTGCGACACAAGAAAAGTTTGAAGGCTTCCCAGTTGGCCAGTTTATAGTTAAATTTTGGAATTTTGCATTCAGAGATAGACGGTTCATCAAGTATGTTTTCATTAAAAAGTATTGTAATGGGAAGATGATCACTCCCTAAACAATCTTCTATGTGGACCAGCTATAGTTTACTGCTATGTTTGGGAAACAAGTGATAGATCTATGCACTCGACTTGTGAGTAACTACATCAGGAATTCTCGTAATTCTACCGTCGTTTAACAAAATTAGATTCGAATCAACAATATTTTCAACAAATCTATTAGATGTCACTTTACTACAACTTGTATCCCAAAGGGCGCATGAGCATTAAAGTCGCCCATGACAATCCACTTCCTCTTTGTAAAATCAGAATGTTTTAAACCAATCTGTGTCACTCCCTTCAGGACCATTAGGATAGTACACAGACAGAACATTATAAACGGATTCCTTATTTACTTTGATGGCAGCACCTGTGGCAAACACATCTTGTTTATCTATAGGCACTGGTAGTGGGCTCAATTTTGTAAACTCAAGGTCAAGTCTAATATAGATAGCTGTTTGTACCTTTTTATTTACCCCATTGATGCTGCAAAGAGGAGGATAGTAATAGTTCATAAGTTTGGGAAGCTTTTTCTTTTCCACGTCAATGATTGGAGCGCTAACACGCAATAGTTTTTTCTCCAAAACATGACTCTCAAAAGATAACAGGTTAGTGGAAATAGATCTCGCGTTCCACTGAAACACTGTAAAATGGTTATTTGGATCTAACTCCATAGTAGACTGTATTTACAGGCATAACTGTAGTTATGCAGATTATTATCGTTCCTGGTATATTTAACACTCTTATTGTCATGCACGCATATTTAATCATAAATGTCATTGGTAATATCCGTGCGGAAGTAGGTGGGTGGTAATAACCAGGAATGTCAGGCAAATTGCTGCTGTTAACCTTAAGAAATTGGAATAATAAAACATAAACATTTTTAGTCATCAAATACTGATTTAAATACGAAGTATATCTAAGAATAGAACCACAGTTCCATTGCAAAATGTTGTTAGATATTTGAACATTTTCATGAAAATCTAACTAAACAAAGATCAGTTTTAAAAGTTTAACATCAAAAGTAAATCAACATTAATTATGGAAGGTGGAAGGGGGGAGAGGGGAACACAGAGTCCAGCCGGTGATGACAGCACAGTCAGTAGAACCATGGGGGCGGGAAAGGCGGAGGGTAGAACCCTGGGCTGTGATGGTGAAGAGAGGGGCTGATCTCCTCCGTGGCTTCTCCCAGAACAGGCGGTGCAGATGCCTCCCAAGGGTACTGGCCAGCACGCTCGTTTCCTCTGGCTGTTGGATGAGTCTCATCTGCAGTCAGGTGCCTGTAGTCTGTAGCATGCAGATTGTGGTAGCTTACAAAACTGATGTTTTTCTCAGACAAGAGTCTGGATTTTGTCAAGGCATTAAATAATTCTCTCTTTGTGTCAAGGGCTATCATTTCTCACTGGCGCAGCCTGACTCACTACTATTTTGCTGTTGGAAATGATTCTCTGACCGTTTATAATGCCCTTTTCCATGTTGATGCTGCATTTTGTTGGTTCTTTTGATTTGACATCTTTTATTCCAGCGTGGATAACAATGCAGTCTGGTTCTGAAACAGATTTTCTTTGACGTCTTTACGAACTGTACTGCTTGCTCGATGGCATGGAGCTTCCTTGTCGCCACCTGCAAACCGTAGGATCGTCCCAGTCGCTTTCCGTCCACTTTGTTCATGACAGAATCATGTAGAATAAGAACTCGTGGTAAATCTTTAGAAGCCTGGGTCTCTTGTGATCCCTTGTTTTCAAAGTTGCGTCATGATGTTGAATGACGTCATTCTTTGAAACATTTTTTCTTTTTTTAACAGGGCTGGGTTTTTCTTTAGGTACCTTTACGCATTCGGCGTAGGTTGAATATTTTGCCGTTGGTGAACAGATGGTAGCATCACCGTGGCCGCCGGCATCAGTCTGGCATCCAGAACTCGTGGTGGAAGGTGAGTTCTTTCTTGATGCCGGCCTGTTGCTAGGTTTTCCTCTCGCCGTGCAGATCTTGCCGTCTCCGTCAGTGACTTTCCAGACTGGCTACCGTGGCACTAAGGTTCTGAATGATTTGTTTCAGATTATTTATTTCTTTTAGTGCCTCCTGACAACAGCAGCCAGCATGAGATGTTGACATTTTCTTTTGGCCCATTTCTTTATCAATGGTACCGACAGACGACGGTTTATCATAAGCTGTTCGATTGACATCAGCAAGGCAGTTAGCTTGATCTTCTGAAGGCTCGACTGACGGGTTTTTCCGATATGGTTGATTGTGCATTCTTTTTACCTACCACTGTAGGTTTCCCACTTGACTTTGCACTCTTCGATCTCGTCATTTTGATGTTTTCCTTGCCACCGTTAACACTTCTGGTGGTCTCGTCGCCATCTTGATCCGACACTCTGACTCACTATTGCCCACATGTTGATTGTTGCACGCTCACACCCCGCAATGAACCTCAAGGGAGCATTGGCCAGCATGAGTTCACGTCCCTCCCACGAGCCTTGTTCATAGTGAGTGGTGAACTCCTACTATGCACAGACAAAAGCAAGCTGATGGTTGTGCTTGAGGACCAGCCAACAAAATTAGTGTTGATCTGCAGCCAGAAGATGTCACCAATGACATTGCTCCCTTGACAGCAAGGAAGCCAACTGTAATTGATGGAGTGGCAATGCAATTGTCCAGGCAATGGGTACGCCACCTTTTGTGTCAAGACATGTGCTCAATGGGCTGACCACTTCATAGCTACACATGAACAGCAACCGCAGAGAATATGATAAGCTCCAGCTAGTCTTTGACCGTTATGATCTTCCCACTTCAACTGAAAGAAGCCACAAGGAGAAACGCCAGGGTGGTAAGCCAGCAACTGCTTATCACGTCACAGACAATACACAAATTGGCAAGGTGTCAGCAAAGCAGTTCCATCCAGTACCGCAAAACCCAAAAATGACCTGACAGTTTATCTTGCAAAGAAAGTTTCCACCAGTTTGAGGGTAAGCCCAAGGTCATCATAGTGACTTCGCGGCAAGAGGTCCTCTCAAACTCCATGGATGTTCAACATCTCTGCAGCTCCCAAGAAGAAGCTGACACGAGACGTATCCTGCACAGTCTGGATGCTATTCGAAGAGGGGCAACAGAACTCTACATTCAGTCACCTGTCCTTGCAATCCACCGTTACCATCAGCTCTGCAGGAACACATACCTTGTCACTGGTGTGGGGAACAAGAAGCGAGTAATCTCACTGGGACCAATAGTGAATGCAATTGGTGATGCAAAGGCTGAAGCCTTACCAAGATTTCGTGCCTTCTCTGGAGCTGACGAAACAGGTCAATTTGCAGGCAGGGGGAAGTGACCTGTTGGCAAGCACTTAGCAGATGCTCCATGGAGGTGGTATCTGCATTTGCTGCCTTAGGAACGTCCGAGAAGCTGGAAGGTGACACTGAACGAGCCATTGAGACATATGTTTGCCAGCTCTATGAGCCTGGTAGCACTGTGGTGGATGCTGGTGATCTCAGACGGAAGCTTTTCACCAAGAAACAACTAGAGGCTCAAAAGCTACATCCGACACGAGGAGCCTTACATGAAGCCATTGCCAGGGCACATTACCAGGCCATGGTGTGGCGTCAGGATGACATTCCTCACCCTCAGCTACCACCAGCAACAACCTATGGGTAGAAGGAAGAGGGGGATAGGCTAGTACCAGTACCAACAAGAGATCCTCCAGCTCCAGCCACAGTTACTCACCTCATCAAATGTGGGTGCAAGAAGACCAGTTCCACATCACACTGTTCTTGTCGGTCGCAGGGCCTCAACTCCTCCGAGATGTGTTTGCGTGGAGCAGATGAGGAAATGTGCAGTAATGTCAACCAGGCACTCTTAGGAATTAAAGAGGATGAAGAAGAAGGAGATTCTTCCATCTAACTATGAACACAAACGCTAAATGAACATTTAAGTTCTATCCTACATGAGCTGACCAGAACTAGCCAGATTTGGTGGACCGAAAGAACTAAATAAAACAGGTTTGAGCTATGAGACTATCACTGTATGTACAATTTGGAAGTCAAGAACAAAGAAAAAGTTCAAATTGTTGAAAGGAGTTTTTTTATTTACTATATTACTTTTAGCAATATATTGGGTGTTTGCTTTGCATACAGAATGTAATTTGGGGTAATATAATCAAAGTAGAAAGAAACTCGTGGAGAGCGTGGCAGCAGAGAGTCTCAGAAGAGAAGCCCTCTTCAAGCAAGTGTTTCGGCCCTTATCTCCTGATACTCTACGGGGGTTGGGCCACACCCGGTTCATGACTCCGGATGTCCCTCTGCTGCCCTTTTTTCCCATCTTGGGACAAGCCATGGCTGGGATTCGAACCCATGGCTCATTTTCCATTTTCAAGCTTCTACAGTTTCTACAGACACTGTGGATCAGGGATGGGGCAAGGGTGACAGTTTGTGCTGTTTCCTTTGTTTGCCTGTTCTTCTTTAAATGCCCCCCGGACTTTTCGTGATGGCGAAGTATTGTTTTGTCAACGCTATAGCATCTCCTCACTTGGCGTTCTGCTAGCTCCACTCTGTGCAGAGACCTACAGTACTGGAGTGATAGTTGAAATCTGCACTACCTTTTAAGTGTTGCCATGTATTAATTGGTCAACACAATAGGGTCTTCCTAATTTATTTTCTGGTGGCTTTATCCATGTGTTGGGCTGAAGAATGGGAGTGGTCGTTGAAATGAAAGGGGATCTTCACAGACCAATGGTTGCTACCTGCCAGTTTGTCCAACTCTTGTTTTGTTTCGTGTTCTACGTTTGTTTGCATACTGTCTTAAGATGATAGGTCTCAAGGTACTGAAGCCAATAAATTGCGAAGAAAAAATTGTCTGTACCCTCGGCTGTTCATCGAGGAAATCCGTTTGTTTACCAGCATCCCACTTTCTTCTCTGTTGAGTCTGTTCAGCGTTTGCCAACTGTTGGATTAGCTGCTGTAGTTGCCAACGACAGGTAGTCACAGAAGGAAATCTAAATGGCATGCTAATACATTTGTTGATTGGCCGGCAGTAGACACTGTGATGCCTTTTTGTTTCTCATGTATAATGATGTCCACTTCAATTATTTCCGCTTGTCAGCCGGGGTTCAGGCTGTTTTGCAGGGTTTGCATGTTGTCTATGATCAGGGCGAGTCTACCACAACGTTGTTTGTCTCCTGTCTTCTCATATAGTGCGTCTAGCAGTGTCTTCCTACAAAACGGTGGTTTTCTGTATGATGGTCCCTTGGATGAAGGCTATGTCAATATCTTCCTCGATGTATCTCTCAGTGAGACCTAACTTCTTTTTGCAAACTCCATTTGCATTAAACTTTAAGTTTTGTTTTGTTTTGGGTTTGTTTGTTTGGTGTTTGTTTGCTTTGTTGTTGTTGT
>JAFLJL010002051.1:15000-17500 GCA_018398815.1 Conus ventricosus
AAACCAAATTTTCACCTCCCTTAGAAGTGTTGTGGTTGTTTTAACTGTATTCATGTTGCTGTCGGGAAGAGGAGGGAAAGGGGCAGTGGAGGATTAAGGATTGAAAACTGCTTCATCAACCTTGTGAGATAGAGAAAGAGAAGGGAAAAGACGGAGAAAGATGTATTTAAATGGTCGTTGAGAAAGTCCTCAGAGAGGGTCTCAAACAATGAGAATGAGGCATCGAAACACTGTAGAATGAGGACAGATAGAGAGGTGTTGCAAGAAATTAGGAAAGAGGAGGGGGGGGGGAGTAGTCAATACACCAACATATGTGAGCCAACTGAAAGTGTGTGTGTGTGAGGGTGGGTGGATGGGGGGGGGGGGGGGGGGGCAGTCGTGTGTTTTGTTTTTTTTGACCCCCAATTGTGTATTGATGTGATAAAGCAAGGGTGAAACGTGGTACAGGATTTCAGACATCACATTCAATGATACAGGTTGAAAGATTGAAAGAATTCAGCACAAAGGATCTTTGCTTTGTCTGATAAATGAGCAGTTTCAGTCAGTCAGTATTGTGTAAGATAAGATAATGTTGCTTGTTGTGTGTGTGTGTGTGTGTGTGTTTTGTGTGTGTGTGTTGTGTGTGTCTGTCTGTCTGTCTGTGCGTGAGTGTGTGTGTGTACGTGTGTATTTGTGTGCATATGTGTGTGTGCGCGCGCGCCGCGGCGCGCATATATGTGAGATGAAGTACTGTAGTTCCTATGGAGTATCGTGTATAAGAAAGCTTATGTTATACACACATGCTCACATATAATATGCACGCATCACACATACACACACACACACACACACACACACACACACACACACACACATGTGCATGCACACCTCAGCTTGAGGCCAAACTCTAAGCATTATGCAATCCATGCTTTTATTTATATATAATACAAAAACTTGTAGTTGAATAAGCTGCAAACTTGGATAAAGCCAACTGAAGAGCAGCTTGCTGGCTCTACATTCAGTCATTTTTCCATGTCATCCAGTCAGCATCAGTGGCTCAGTTTTCTTCCTTCATTTTTTTTTCCGATTTTACACACAGGATGCAAAACATGTGTATCGTGTCATCTATTCCAAAGCCAAACTGGCTGTGCATCTTTTGAAAGTAGGTGATGGGATGTTATGTGCAGGATGTATTATGCATGCATTCACCCATAAAACCTCTCTGTGTGCTCTTATATGAAGGACGTTTTGGAAATAGAGTCAGAGCTAATGTTGCCTGGAATCAAACCTGTTAAAGAAACCTGCAACCCCGGGATCACCATGATTACGAGTCCGGCACCAACTGCACTGTTCTGGCATGACGTTCATCTCCGCATACATGCAGTATATATTATGTTTATTTCCACATGCCTGCATACACCCCAAGTGGTATCATAATGAGTAGTATAGACTGTACATGGACAACCGTGGTTCACCAAATTGTATCTTGATAAGTAGTATACGTATAGACTGTACATGGACAGCTATAGTTCACCAAGTTGTATCTTGATAAGTAGTATGGACTGTACATGGACAACTATATTTCACCAAGTTGTATCTTGATAAGTAGTATAGACGGGTACGTGGACAACTATGGTTCACAAGGTTGTATCTTGATAAGTAGTATAGACTCTACGTGGACAACTATGGTTCACCAGGTGATCTTGATAAGTAGTATAGACTGTACTGTGTACATGGACAACTATGGTTCACCAAGTTGTATCTTGATAAGTACTATAGACTGTACATGGACAACTATGGTTTACCAAGTTGTATCTCGATAAGTTGTATCTATAGACTGTGTATGGACAACTATGGTTCATCAAGTTGTATCTTGATAAGTAGTATAGACTGTACGTGGACAACAGTGGTTCACCAAGTTGTATCTTGATAAGTAGTATAGACTGTACATGGACAACAATGGTTCACCAAGTTGTATCTTGATAGGTAGTATAGACTGTACATGGACAACTATGGTTCACCAAGTTGTTTCTTGATAAGCAGTGTAGAATGTACGGGTATGGACAACTATGGTTCATCAAGTTGTATCTTGATAAGCAGTATAGACTGTACATGGACAGCTAGGGTTTTCACCAAGTTGTATCTTGATAAGGAGTACATGGAAGCCTTCCTCTTCCTCATTCAGCTGCTAACTTTGTTTGTATGTCAAGTGCGAGAACTTGGCTCTTATTGCCAATAAAATGTGGGGCGTTGAATGCTGGGTCTTCACCACTGCTGAATGAACTGGCTTGGAAAGGCATAGTAGCATGGATCATTCGCTTCACTGGTTGGGGGTCAGACTTGTTGAATAATACTTTGCCTGGATTACTGAAGCAACATGCCATGTTGAATACTTTTTTTTCCCCTTTTTGAGATGTCTCTGTGTGTCTGTCTTATTATATAAAAGATGAAATGAAATTAAGAAAAAAGAAAGAAAGAAAAAGGAAAGCTCCAAGCATATAAACTTTTTTGTGGAACCTAT
>JAFLJL010002051.1:20000-25000 GCA_018398815.1 Conus ventricosus
CAGAGCGAAGGGGACCGAAACCACGTGGAAGACTTCCATGAGTATGTGCGTGACTCCTTCCAGCACTTTGACAGCGTGGCTGAAAGATTCCCTCAGCTTCCAAATTTGTCATTGGACACTCCATGGTGAGTGTAACAGTGTCTTCCCGGTTGCTTCTCTGTCTTTCCTCCCTGAGACTTTATTCCTCTCTGTCTCTCTCTTTCTCTCTCTTGTCACTCTCTCTTTCTTATGTCTGTCTGTTTCCATCTCTCTGATTCTGTGTGTGGGGTGTGTGTGTGTGTGTGTGTGTGTGTGTGTGTGTGTGTGTGTGTGTGTGTGTGTTTTGTGTGTTTTTTTTTGTTTGATCTAGCGTCTTTTCACAAATAGTGTTTTTAGACGGATCTTGAAATCATCCTGAATGACATGAGTATTTTATCACAAATAGGAATACCCCGTCATTTCATATCCCCCATCAACGTAATACCCTGTTTGACAGAAATAAACATCAATAAACAATACCTATAATATGATTTTTTTTTTATTTTCAATTCGAGCAAACTACAGAGCTGTTCCTATCGGACTCCAAAGAAGAGATTTAGCTGCAGTGGGCAAGAAGTGATTGATCATCAATAATGGCTTTGAGATCGTCATCTTTAGTATTGTTTTTGACTGCCAGATAATCGGGCAAATATTGCTTTGTGAACGGACAATAGAATAAAATATGGAACGTTAACATTTCTTCTCCACAGGGACACCTAATGTCGTTTATGTTTTTTCTTACGTTTGTATCTCTCTCTTTCCTATGTCTGTCTGTTTCCATCTCTCTGATTCTGGTGTGTGTGTGTGTGTGTGTGTGTGTGTGTGTGTGTGTTTGTGCGTGTATGTGTGTGTGTGTGTGTGTGTCTGCCTGTCTCTTGTTTGTCTAGATCTCTAACTTGATGTCATAATCTCTCTCTCTCCCTCTGTCTGTCTTGTCTCATTGTCTGCCTATGTCTGTCTCTCCTTTTCTCTGTTCTGCTTCTTCTCTCTCTCCCTCTCTCTCTCTCTCTGTGTTCTCTCTCCCTCTCTCTCTCCCTCTCTGTGATGTGTTGTGCAAAGATGTAGACATGCCCGTTCAATCAGAACATGCCAAATGTTAAAAACACTGTCCAGGGAAACCAGGAAATTTGTAATTGTGGACACAAAGTTTTCTCAAATTACTTGAGAGAGAAAGGTATTTTCTTTACCAGATGGTAGCTTTGTCTCTAATTGTCTGATTTGAACGCAGTTTATCCCAAGAAAACATGAAAAATCAGGGTTGGTTGATGCTAGGATGAAAGAACATGTGGACAACAGACGTACCATTCAGTCTCAGATGAGACTGGTATTCAGCTGCATCATCTTTATCATCCTCTCATCCTTATTGATCATGGAAAGAAAGTTTTGAAATCTGTGGTCATGTATGCCATCTTTTCAGCATGACGCAAGTACTGCTTTTCTCTCCATAGCAGACTTTTTAATCATGGCAAATTCATAGGGACCTTTTTTTTTTCAGAAAGGGCATGGTGGTGTCCCCCTAGAAGGGGAAGCGTGTGTGTGTGTGTGTGTGTGTGTGTGGTGTATGTGGTTGTGTGTGTGTGTGTGTGTGTGCGTGTGTGTGTGTGTGTGTGTGTGTGCGCACATACGTGCGCGTGCGTGCATTTGTGTGTGCGTGTGAATAGTTTTTGGTGAATTCTCAGCTATATTATTATTTACATCAGCAGGGTGCTAAGTAAGTAGTGTCCTGCATGTACATTGGATTCACGTGCATCTACATATGACTCGGCTGCAGTGACACATCTCTGGTGGGTTGCCTCACTACGATGTGATATTGATTAGCTCCCTGTGGAGTGGGGGTGCGACAGGTGAAATTACGTATGTGTGTAGAGCATGATGGTCACTATGCTGTGAGAAAGCACAGAAGATGATAGAAAAAAAACATTCTGAAAGAAGGAGGTCGGGGTAATTTGCTACGTCAGACCCATTCTGTGATGGACGGTCATTTGTTTACTCTGGGTGGGGAAAATCAAAGCAACAGGTGTTGGGGTTATTACATGCGTTAATAAGCAGTGCAACATATGGGGGCTGATTGATCCAGATTGATCTGTCTGGGGAATGCATTCACCATATCAACATGGTGCATTGCAGAAATCACAGTCATGCTGATCAGCTGACAGTTTCATCGGCACATCTTGATGGTGCATGATATGATGTTTGTTTTGAGTTTACAAACGCATGCGCTTGAGTTGGTTGATACAGTTTTTTTTTCCCTCTTGCTGTCTCTTTCTAAAGGAAGTAGTGGAAGGGGTGTGTGTGTAGTGTGTGTGTGTGTGTGTGTGTGTGTGTGTGTGTGTGTGTGTGTGTGTGTGTGTGTGTGTGTCTGTGTGTGTGTGTGTGTGTGTGTGAGAGAGAGAGAGAGAGAGAGAGAGAGAGGGCATTGCAATTCATATAGTTTTTGTACAAAAAAAAGAAAAAAAATTCCCAATATTCAAACAATAACATAAACAAACTCCAATAAATTTAGGTGTGCGCATAAACATGCACACCCCTGAAAATTGTAAGTTATTGAAAATTATAACAAATGTCAATAAAGGAGCTAAGATTTACTATAATATACTTCTCGATAAGTTATGTGTACTTGATATAAGTCTTTCTGGAACTGGGAACTCAAGCACATACCGTAGTAGATTGGGAAATCGTATTGAAAATTGCGAAAAAAAATAAAAGAAATAAAATTCAGGTGGTTCCAATTGAAAATTTGTCATAGAATTCTTGTATCCAATATCATACTGAACAGAATGGGTTTGAGGGATAGCGATAGATGCAGTTTTTTGTCAAATTGAGAGAGATAGTATACATCACTATTTTTGGTACTGCACTACTTCACAAGAATTCTGGAAAGAATTAGAAAACTACATGAAAAAAAACGTGTGAAAATAGTATCAGATTGTCATTTAATGTTGAGCTGGTTTTGTTTGGAACCGATGAAAACACGAAAACAGACCAATCATTTGATCTCATTTTATGTGTGGGCGAAATATTTGTTTACACTTTGCAGAATTAATAGTGTTAAACCCAGATTGTCCGGGTTTAAAATTGAACTTAAGCATCGATACAATATAGAAAAGTATGCACATATGACAGAAATGCGTTATCATGTCTTTTTGAAAAATTGGGTACCCTACCTTGCTCTATGCGAAACACTATAACAGTCTTTCACTGTTGACATGACACCTTGTAAAATGGTAAAGACACACATACCCAAAAAAAAGAAAAACAAAAAACAAAAAAACGATGCTCCTGTAATGGATCGACACACAAGCCATGAAATTTGAGCGAGCAATACTTTTGTGAATATGAAATTGTTTTTGTTTTGTTTTGCTTTTTTTTTATTTTTTTCCCTATCCCACCATGCCGAGGCACCAAGCACCCACCCTTTCAGGGGTGTGTTGTGGGGGGTATTGGTTCCCTCCCTTTGTTTTTTTTTTTTATTATTATTTTTTTTTTTTTCATAGCCTTTGTTTATATATTGTAATTGGTATATACCCTTGCAGCTTTTTAATATTTCATTTAATAATAATTTTATATAGTGTAATAAGTTTTACATTGTAGCATGCGAATTATGACTTTTGAATTATGACACTTTTGTATGATCTTGATAGCACTAGTTAAACATTGTATGTAAATGTATTGTTGATGTAACATGTGTAATGAATGGAAATATAACCTTCAGTGCAAGGGAGAAAAAAAAAAAAAAAGTTAAAAACAAAACAAAACAACAACAACAAAAAATAATAAAAAAATAAAAAAATAAACATGCACACCCTTGCCTATATTGCTGTCTCTTTGTATAAGATGTTCTCTGTTTATCAGTAATTATAGTACCATTATGTTTCTTTACTTGCATACAGCTAGTGTTGAGCTGATAAACTCCAATGAATGGTAAGTGTTCTTCAGTGTAGTGTTATTATCACTTTGACCAGTGGCAGAGGACACTCAGTGAATGCCCTCAGCCTTCTGTTGTCAATGATAGAGAGCTGGTTGGTCATTATCATGATACACACATTCAGCGTGACCCTGCATTATAGACAGAGAGCAGACCGTGATTTTCTGCTTAACCAAATTTCAAGTTCATCAGATATGCTGTTGTAGGCAATCGGTCATTCATGTTAACCAAACTTGGTGGCTCGCTGGTTTTTTTGGTTAAGTGTAGTTGACTGAACTTCCCTTTGGAAGGAACATTTTGAAATGATTGCCTCTCCTCATTTCGGTCCCTGTGGTGCAGCACAGTTTGATAATTTCCCACAAACACTGTGTGCTATTATGACTGGGTTCGTGGGGATACCTCTCCTCATTTCTGTCCCTATGAATGATGAGCACAGTTTGATATTTCCCTCAGCCCTGCGTGTCATTATGACTGGGTCACAGTGATGCCTCTCCTCATTTTTGTCCCTATGATGCAGCCCAGTTTGATATTTCCCTCAAACACCGTGTGTTGTTATGACTGGGTCACAGTGATGCCTCTCCTCATTTCTGTCCCTATGATGCAGCCCAGTTTGATATTTCCCTCAAACACGTGTGTTGTTATGACTTTGGGGCACAGTGATGCTCTCCTCATTTCTGTCCCTATGATGCAGCCCAGTTTGATATTTCCCTCAAACCCATGTGTTATTTGACTGGTTCACAGTGATACCTCTCCTCATTTCTGTCCCTATGATGCAGCCCAGTTTGATTTTCCCTCAAACACCGTGTGTTGTTATGACTGGGTCACAGTGATGCCTCTCCTCATTCTGTCCCTATGATGCAGCCCAGTTTGATATTTTTCCCTCAAACACCGTGTGTTGTTATGACTGGGTCACAGTGTTTGCCTCTCCTCATTTCTGTCCCTATGATGCAGCCCAGTTTGATATTTCCCCTCAAACGCCATGTGTTATTATGACTGGTTCACAGTGATGCCTCTCCTCATTTCTGTCCCTATGATGCAGCCCAGTTTGATATTTCCC
>JAFLJL010002051.1:27500-60806 GCA_018398815.1 Conus ventricosus
CCATGTGTCTTTTGTACACCTAACCACCTGTAAACCACCTGTTAACATGGGTTTCAGCATGCTGACTAACTAACCCTCTCCTGGGCGTTTTTGTGGCTGCTACTTTCTGATCATTTCTGTGTAAAATAACAATTTTTTTTATTAAGTCTTTGCTGCTTCTGGGGAAACTGGAGATTATATTTTGTTTGTTGCTGCTTAACTATAATCAGTTTGTTGCTGCTTAACTGTAATCAGGTTTTCCATTAAATTGCTTGAACAGTAGAACTCTGCGCTATTATGATTTTATTTCATTCTGATGAGACCAAAGTGAAAATGGCCAACCTACTTCATGACACAAATTAATTCTGTGTTACATTGCTGTCCTGGTGACCAGCCAGTCTCGGTTTCTAAGCCACTTATGTACAAAAATACCAAAGAACACATGACACCCCCCCCCCCCCCCCCCCTCCAAAAAACAACAACAACAAAAAACTTCTGCTAAAATACCTCTGGTTCTGGATGCTGAAAATTAAATTCTGAAGTGAACACCGCTAAGTGTTTTGATTCCACTGTGGAGAGTTTTGCGCCTTTGATCATGATGATTTATGTACAAGATGTTTTCGTCATCATTGTGAAATAGAAATGCATCTGACCTAGAAGTGAAAATCAAAGTGTCCAAAGAATTCTTATGGTGAAGGTGCACTTTTGATTGTTAAATCACTTGATTCAAAACATCATCAAAGACACAGAATTGATTTCAGCCAGAATGGGAGAGTTTAGAGAGTGGGGAAAGAGTTTTCCAACATTCGAAAAATAACATACACAGACTTGGTGAAATGAATTGGGAGTGGTTTTTGCAAAGCCAGATGAATAAATGTTCTTAATAATATAATATATATATATATATAATAATATAATATATATAATATATTATATATACAACAAACTAATAAATTCCAAGGATAAGTACCGAGCACCGTTTCCAGCAACTTACAGAGCACTTGGTGTTGCAATACTGCAAGAAATATTGAATTATATAAACAAAGCTTGCTCTTATGTCTTAGATTGAAGAAATAGGGGGAGATACGCATACATATCTGCAGTGGTAGATGATTCTGCCTAACTAACAGTAAGTGCTTGAGTGGTGAATGGGAAAAATAAAAAAATGCTTCTCACAATGAACCTTCAGCAAGCTTATATTCTTGGAGAATATAAGCTTGCTGAAGGTTCATTGTGAGAAGCATTTATTTTATTTTTCCCCATTCACCCCTCAAGCACTACTGTTAGTTAGGCAGAATCATCTCCACTGCAATATGAAATGCGTATCTCCCCCTATTTCTTCAATCTAAGAAATAAGAGCAAGCTTTGTTTATATAATTCAATATATATATATATATATATATATATATATATATAATATATATATATATATATTGTTAAAATAAGGTATTAAAAGGATTTCTTTTAATACCTTATTTTAACAAATTTTGCTCCCCAAGGGTTAAAGCGTTTTTGGAAATCGTTTTGGGTATTTTAACCACATTGATCTATAATATATATATATATATATAATAAATATATAATATATATATATAAATTATTGAAAACAGTACACTGTTGGGGACGTCAACGAAAATTATGACGTCAACTTAAAATGACATAGGTAACCGGATGACGAAAATAATAATAAAAGACAAAGAAGGAGCAAGAATTAACGGCAGAGGCTTTGGTGTCCAGCCTAATTTATTTTGTTTTAAATCATCTTTTCCTCCGTAGTGTTACTATGTGGAGAGGCTGACCGGTGGTCAGTATGCACGATGTTTCACTGTGTATGTGGGATGCTTTTGATGATGGACCAGCGGAATAGTAGCAGGAAATGTATTTGTTTATAAAATTGTTGTGAATGCTGTGTCCGCCGAGAGTGACTTAAAAACTCCTGTAAGAATATTTAAAAAGGGGCTCCATTGTACCACCGCATGTGTGTCGGTGGCTAATATTTATTGATGTGAACACTGAGTATAAATACAGGGAGAAGTTAAATTTTTTTTTAGATCAACGGTGCGTCGAACCGAAGTTTATTGTGTTCTATGGGATTTTGGGTGAAATTGTGTTCTCCGGGGATTCAATAGGGGTTTACTGTGCTTTTATGAATCTGCGGTTCTTCTTCTGGCGGATTGCTGTGCTTTATGAATCTGCGGTTCTTCTCCTGTGGATTGCTGGGGCTTTGTGAATCTGCGGTTCTTCTGCTATGGGTACTGTGCCTTGTGAATTTGCGGTCTTCTTCTGATAGTTCGCGTAATTATTGTGCTTGCTGTGTTGAACCCCCTGTTTCCTTCTTCATCGCTTGTGTTTTGTGAACGGCTGTGTTTACCGTGTGGAGACCTTGGTATCCTTCTTTCGTCTTATTTTAATGCTGTAGACTGTGGCTTGGGTACTGTGGAACTGGAATACGTTGATTAAATATATGGAGACACTGTGGACGCGCCGCGAGATCTGTGAGTGATATCCACGATATTAATATGAATCTGATGATTGAAGTTCCTATGTATCAAAAATTAATCTATATGCTGTGTAGTGACATGATTAATTTGTACCAAATTCACATGAATGTTTTGTTTTGATGGTTCAGGCAGCATAATTTTTAAAGAAAAGAAATCTAACTCGTGTGTTCCCCCGGGCTATCCATGTACGTATGGTGTGGGTGTGGAAAGAAATAATTATTACACGCATCCAAACTTTGAGAACGAGAGTCAGCCCAAAAAAAACACGCCCGCACACCATCCGTAACATCGGTGACCCCGTAGTTAAAGTTTTTTTGCTATTGAATTAAAAATAGCCTTAGTGGTAGGATTTTTTTTTTATACACCTATAATTGCCCAATTGAAGTGATGGGTCACGTTCACAGATTTTCCCTTTTTGAACAATTGAGTTGTGTTTGTATTGTTTTGTTTTATGACTTTTTTTGGTCTATTTTTCTTTCCCGTCCCCAGCGAACGGGGTATCCCTTCTGAATAGTTTCAGGAGATACGAGGGCCTAGTTCCTAGTTCTTCTTCCTTTGCGGGCTTTAATTTTATTTTTCTTCAGTCATCTCTCTGATTATTCTGTTTCCCTATCTTTTACTTAGGATTGTGTTCCCTTCTTTCAGCATTCTTAGGGTTCTTTTCTCTTGAATGAGTGAGTGTGTGAGGCTGGCCCTGAACCAGTTTTGAAAAAAAAAATCATTAGTTGTTTCATTTTGAATGCTTAGGTGGTGAAAAAAAACAATACATTTGATTATATTGTTATTACTCTCATGTCTTGCTTGATTTATACTTGGGGGGGGGTTTGCTGAAAATTGGCTTGATTACCGATTGTGTTTTTTCTTTCCTCCCCCCCATACCCAAAAATCCTGTTTCGTTGTTTAATCTCTATCCTTTGTGTTGGGTTGGGGGTTTGTAATACTTAGTCTTTTTAGGAGTGAGTGTCGTTAAATGCTTTTTTGGAAAAAAAAATAAAAAAATAAATCTTCTTTGGAATTCATATATATATATATTAGTGGACAGAGGTTTCAAAATTTTTTTTTTTGCTTGTGATAGCAATTGTTTGTATTGGCCACTAGTGTATGTGTTAGATTTGACAGGAACATTATTTCATATTTTCATGATGGCACAGAAGGCTAAGGAAGAAATTCCTGTTGGGGTCCTCTGTGGACGAGGACAAAGTTTTCGCTAAATATTTAAAAACGAGGAAAAGGTATGTGGTCTGGAGGGAGAAGATCTTTTTGGCCTATGTTGACAAGGGGAAATTGGGCCCAGGACATGAAAGAGAGGAAAGAATGCGTTTGAAAGAATTTCAGTTTAAGTAACAGGAAGAAGAGATAACAAAAGAGAGCAGATACAGATACAAGAGGAAACTAAAAGAGAGCAGATACAAGAGGAAACAAAAAAGAGAGCAGATACAAGAGGAAACTAAAAGAGAGCAGATGAAAGGAAAACGAAAAGAATACAGCTTCAAGTTACTTCTCAGCAGAGTGGGGGTCTCAGGACGGGACAGTGAAGTCAGGGTTCGGGTTTTCCAAGGTTTAACGCCCCTCGCCCAACCTTTCCTAAGTTCCCCCCCTTTAAAAAAAGAACCGAGATATAGACAGTTACTGTTCGTTTTGAAACCCATGCTCGTTCCTTGGGGATGGTCTGAGAGTTTGTGGAAAACATACCTGTCTGCACTACTTGAGGTTCTGTTTTAAACTCTCTATCACATCTTGCTGAAAATAATTTTGTGTCTTACAGCTTTGAAAGAGAGCTTGCTGAAAAAATTTCAATGTACTCCGGATGGTTTTTCGAAAAAGCGTTTTCGTGGGGCTAAGCCTAGCTCCGATGAACCTTTTCGAGGCCTTTGCAGTTGAACTTAGGCGTTTTTTTTTGACCGTTGGGTCTCTTTGTCAAAATTGAAAAGTCTTTTGAAGATCGGGTGGATCTTACCTTGCGTAAAGCAGTTTTTTGGAGTGTGTCTCTAAGGACCGGGCTACTTTTTTTGTGTGAAAGAGATGTGAAAACACTTTTGATGAAATGACAATTTCTGCAGAGTCTACAGACTGCTCATCCAACTAAGGTGCTTCTAGGAAATCTGATGTAAACATTTTGCTTCTGTTGGGTAAAAAACCCTCCTGGTCAGTTTGACAGAAATGCATATCCCGGTCAGTCTGATAGAACTCCGTACTGGGTCATCTGACAGAGGAAACAGATACTCTACTTTCAAAACAGTGGCCACTAATATGGTTCCTCAGCTTATCGTGGAAGTAACTTTGGTGGTAGCTGTTACTGTGGTCACAGAGCTTTGGTTACTCAGCTGGTCGTGGAAATAACTTTGGCGGGAGCCGTTATCGTGGGTCGTGGCGCCCGTTATACTTCTGGCAGTAAGAGTTCCTCAGAAAGTGCTTCTGATCAGTTTGCAAGTGTTTGTGTTTTTTTGTGTAAAAAAGACAGGACATGTAGCTGCTAGGTGTCCATGGGAAATCAGGTAGAAACCCTTGTAGAATTTGGGAGCCTTAGCCACCCAGACACGTGTCCTTTTGTGGTTGGTAACTCTACTTTGTTGAGAACTCAGCCGACAGCAAACAGTCCATTGCTTGTTGCTCGTTCTTGATACTCCTTTTGGTTGTCTACTGCTGGGGAGTTCACAGGGAAATGCATTTGGAGTCTGGTTATGTGAATGGCACTTTGAGTTCGTTCTGCTTTATACAGGTGCAAATATTGTGGCGTTCGCAAACGGTTTAGTTTCTGACAGTTCAGATGCTAGGAACCACAGTGAAGTGTGTTTCTTTTGGTGGTCGTGGGAATGAGTTTCCACTGGCTACAGTTTCAGTCAGTTGTCCTTTTTGTTGTGGGTGATTTGACATGTTGTGTCTTGGATAGCCCTGTTGCAGATCTCATTGTGGGTAATGTACCTGGAGTTTCGTGAGCGTCGAGTTTAGTGATGTATCGGTGAACCTTCTCTTTAGGCCCCCCGTTACGAGGGGTAGAGATAAAACATGTTGTGGACAAAAAGCCTTTGTGTCAGATCCCTGAATGATCTGAACATTTCCCGTTCTGATCTTGTTCAGAAACAGGATGAGTCATTGAAGTCTTTCTTTCAGTTAACGTCTTCTGATGTGTCTGCTGTGTCTACTTCTGATGTTGTACCTACAGTCGTTTCTTTCACAAGGTACTATGTCCTGGGTCAGAAATAACACCTTTGGCTTGTGAGCAAGAGCAGGGTTTCCTTGGACAGTTCTCCTGGAATTGGTCCTTTCTGTGGATCCCTCTCCAGAGTCTGTTTGTACTGTTTATGAAGTAGTTTTGTACAGTTGGCGTCGTCCGAGACTGTGATGACGCTTTAAAAACCCATTCCCACTTTAACTGTTCCTATGGCAAACTTCTATGCCAGATGAAACTGTTCATTCTGTACAGTTTGATTGTACTTTGTCTGACAAAAGTACCAGGGAGTTGCGTGTAATCTTTGATGATTTTCAGGACTTTTGACCCCAAACCAGGTTCTTTCTCAGGTGATGTACCATTAGAGATCCCCTTACAACAGATGTCCCTGTTAGAAAGAAATGTTATGAAATCCCCTTTTCTGTGAAAGAGGTTGTTGAGAGAGAGATTGGTATCATGTCGGATCTTGATATCATTGAGCCATCGAATAGTCCAGTATGCATCTCCAGTTGTGTTCGTCAGGAAGAAAGATTGTACGTGTCGTTTCACTCCTTTGGGGGTGCTGAAGCTTTGAGGAAGATTCAGGGAATCTTGTCTTCTGCACCTGTGTGTTGTTACCTAGATTGGGGAATCCTTTTATTCTCAGGGCTGATGCTAGTTCTGTTGGTTTGGGTGTTGGTTTGTTCCAGTAGAATGATGATGTTCTTTTACCCAGTCGTACGCTAGTCGAAAGTTGCTGAATCGCAAGAAGGCATACAGCACCCATTGAGCGGGAATGTTTAAACCATTTTTTCCTCTACCCCGTTGGGGGGATGGAGAGGCAGACCGAGTGGTCAGTAGACATTGTATGGCATTATCATCTGGGTGTGGGGTGCAGCCCGTGCCCAACCATTGTCTCTACCCCCGTGGGGTATGGAGAGGCTGACCGAGTGGTCAGTAGACATGTGTGGTCTCTAACCCAGTGTGGGTATGGAGAGGCTGACCGAGTGGTCAGTAGACATCGAATATATGCATTACCATCCAGGTGTGGGGTGCACCCCCTGCCCAGGCCACCGTCTCTACTCCGTGGGTATGGAGAGGTTGTTTCCCTGAGGTCAGCAACAACTAGCATGTAAAAGGGCTTCAGAGTTCGTCGGGGACGCAACTTGTTTTTCTTTTGTTGTGTGAGAGTCCCTGGAAGGAGTCCACGAACTGCTTCCGTGAGCGGCTTCGTTTTTCCGTCGAGTGAATGTAATTTGTAGGTTTGTGTATTCTGCTGTTTGTTTTCTTCTTTTTCAAAAAAACAATTCGGTCATTGTTTTTTTTTTCTTGAGGAGGGGGGGTATGTGACGTCAACGTAAATTAGACGTCAACTTAAAATGACATAGGTAACTGGATGACGAAAATAATAATATGAGACAAGAGAAGGAGCCAAAATTAACGGCAGAGGCTTTGTGTCCAGCCTAATTTATTTTGTTTTAATCATCGTTTTTTTCCGTAGTGTTACATGGTGGAGAGGCTGACCGAGTGGGCAGTAGTGCATCGATGTTCACTGTGTATGTGGGATGCTTTTGATGACGGTAAACCAGCGGAATAATGTAGCAGGAAATGATTTGTTATAAAATTGTTTGTGAATGCTGTGTCGCCGAGAGTGACTTAAAAACTCCTGTAAGAATATTTAATATGTGCTCCAATTGTAAACCCCCGGGATGTGTGTCGGTGGGCTATATTTTTTGTTTTGAACACTGTAGTATAAATACCACGGAGAAGTTAATTTGTTTTAGATCAAAGGGGCGTCGAACCGAAGTTTATTGGTTCTAGGGACTTTTTGGGGAAATTGTGTTTCTCCGGGGATTCAATATGGTTTACTGTGCTTTATGAATCCCGCGGTTCTTCTTCTGGCGGATTGCTGTGCTTTATGAATCTGCGGTTTTTCCCTGTGGATTGCTTGGGTTTGTGAATCTGCGGTTCTTCTGCTATGGGTTACTGTGCCTTGTGAATTTGCGGTTCTTCTTCTGATAGTTCGACGTAATATATTGTGCTTGCTGTGTTGAGACCCTGTTTCTTCTTTATCGCTTGTGTTTTGTGAACGGCTGTGTTTACCGTGTGGAGACCTTGGTTATCCTTCTTCGTCTTATTTTAATGCTGTAGACTGTGGCTTGGGTACTGTGGAACTGAATACGTTGATTATATATGTGAGACACTGTGGACGGCGCCGGCGAGATCTGTGAGTGATATCACGATATGTAATATGATATCTGATGATTGAAGTTCCTATGTATCAAAAATTAATCTATATGCTGTGTAGTGACATGTATTAATTTGTACCAATTCACATGAATGTATGTTTTGATGGTTCAGGCAGCATAATTATAAAGAAAAGAAATCTAACTCGTGTGTTGCCTGGCTATCCATGTACGTATGGTGTGGGTGTGTGTAGAGAATAATTATTACACGCATCCAAACTTTTGAGAACGAGAGTCAGACAACAAAACACGCACCGCACACCATCCGTAACAACTGTGCAGTACAGGGCGTCTTAGAGACATCACGTCTTGATGGTTAGATTCTTTGGGGGATGTCTTTGATTGGTTGGTTATGAATATGAGCAGTTGTATCATTCTTAACATTGAGACCCCTCCTTTTTAAAATCTGATGATAGTCATTTGTTTTTTAAAAAAAGGAAAAAAAGCAGCAGGGCAGTTCCACTGTATTTGGATCATTAGGTCATCTTTTTCACACTCACTTATGTGTGCACATTGTGTGTGTGTGTGTGGTGTGTGTGTGTGTTGTGTGTGTGTGTGGTGTGTGTGTGTGTGGTGTGTGCATGTGTGTGTGTATATGTGTGCACATGGGTGTGTGTGTGTGTGTGTGTGTGTGTGGGTGTGTGTGTGTCTGTATGTGTCTGTGTCTGTGTGTGTGATATGTTTGATTGAGTGTTATCTATTGTACTTTTCACATTTGTATGAGCTACAGCCAGTTTGCAAGCTCTGTTTGGCCTCTTTTTTTCTGTGGTAAATACAGTGAGTAGACACCCTATCCAGCATATTACATTTCTAGCAGACAGCACAGAGTTTCAGTTATCCTTTTGTGGCCACCCCTCCACAATCAACTCTGTTATGTGTATGCTCTCTCTCTTTCTCTCTCTCTCTTGTTTTTCTTTTTCAAACTTATGACGCATTATGTTTGTTCTTTGTCATTTTATAGCTGACATTTATACCTTCCTTCTCAGTAACATAGGGTTACGTTCCTTTGCCATAGTGTCCTAGTCTTTCGCTGACTTAATCCTCTTTAAACCATACTATGAGTTTTCTGTCTGAACATATGAATAGAATGTTTTACCTGGTATTTAGTTTTATTCATTTATCATTCTTCTTCTATTTTTTTTAACAGCACCTTGTCATGCTACTAGCTAACTTTGAAACCTTAAATTAAGCTGCCAACCATGTATGACCTAACTATGACGTAATTCAAAGGGGTCTGGACCATATGAATTTTACTTGAACTCTTGTATTGTAGCCTTTTTGTCTGTTATGGGTGTGTGGTTGTTTAAGACTTTAAAATAGAAACAAATGTACAGGTGCAATTGCTGATATCAGCAGGTACATACAGACAAAGAAATTAGAAATATGCTGATTTGTGTCTTAAGAGCTGGTGTTTGTTGGTTTTTTTTGTTTTGTTTGTTTTTTTGTTATTTAAATTTCATTTTCACCTGACACTCTGTAGCAGCGCATTTTCGTTTCTTTCCCATCTGTGTCTCTTTTGATTCGTTAGTTTTGTGTCGTTTTGTTTTCATGCCCCCCCCCCCCCCCCCCTCCCCTCCCCTCCATCATCTCCCTCCTCCTCCTCTTTTTTCAATCTTTGGTACAGACAACACCTGTTTCAGTCTGGAAGGATATGCTAAAAGCTTTCACCAGCTGACCTACTCCCAGAGGTGGAGCGAATGGTTGCCAGACCTGCATGTGGCTTTCACATCTGGCAAGAAAAAAACATCATTTTATGGCTCACAGTATACATTTTTTTTTAATGTATGTCTTCCCACTGTCAATTGATTTTTTTTTTTTCCAGTTATATTTGGCCTGTAAGATAGCCGATCTCTGTCCTCAACTGCCACTGACGTGGTCATGGACCCCTGGCTCATCACCAGAAACCATCTGATGGTGTGGTCCTCATGATCTGAGTTTCTGCGTGCGGCCCCTCTCCTGAGATCCACTTTTTTTTTTTTTAATACTCACCTGCATTCCATTCTTACCATTGCCCACCTGCATTCCTTTCTTACCATCGCCCACCTGCATTACATACTTACCATCAACCACAGGCATTACATGTTCACCATCACCCACCTGCATTACATTCTTACCATTGCCAACCTGCATTACATTCTTACCATTGCCCACCTGTATCACATTCTTACCATTACCCACCTGTATCACATTCTTACCAATTACTCACCTGCATTACATTCTTACCATTGCTCACCTACCTTAAATTTTTACCATCGCCCACCTGCATTACATTCTTACCATCACCCACCTGCATTAAATTCTTACCGTCCCACCCACCTGTATCACATTCTTACCATCACCCACCCTGCATTACATTCTTACCATCACCCACCTCATTACATTCTTACCATCGCCCACCTGTATCTCAATCTACCATCACCCACCTGCATTAAATTCTTACCATCGCCCACCTGTATCACATTCTTACCATCACCCACCTGCATTAAATCTTACCATCGCCCACCTGTAATCACATTCTTACAATCACCCACCTGTATCACATTCTTACAATCACCCACCTGCATTACATTCTTACCATCGCCCACCTGCATTACATTCTACAATCATCCACCTTATTACATTCTTACCGTCACCCACCTGTATCACATCTACAATCCCCACCTGCATTACATTCTACCATCACCCACCTGCATTAAATTCTACCGTCACCCACCTGTATCACATTCTTACAATCACCCACCTGTATCACATTCTTACAATCACCCACCTGCATTACATCTACCATCGCCCACCTGCATTACATTCTTACAATCATCCACCTGCATTACATTCTTACCATCTCCCACCTGCATTACATTCTTACCATCGCCCACCTGCATTACATTCTTACCATCATCCACTTGTGTTACATTCTTACCATTGCCCACCTGCAATACATACCATTGCCCACCTGCATTACATTCTTACCATTGCCCACCTGCATTACATTTTTACCATCTCCCACCTGCATTACATTCTTACCATCATCCACTTGTGTTACATTCTTACCATTGCCCACCTGCAATACATACCATTGCCCACCTGCATTACATTCTTACCATTGCCCACCTGCATTACATTCTTACCATCGCCCACCTGCATTACATTCTTACCATCATCCACTTGTGTTACATTCTTACCATTGCCCACCTGCAATACATACCATTGCCCACCTGCATTACATTCTTACCATTGCCCACCTGCATTCATTCTAACCATTGCCCACCTGCATTTCATTCTTACCATTGCCTACCTGCTTTACATTCTTACCATTGCCCACCTGCATTACATGCTTACCATTGCCCACCTGCATTACATTCTTACCATTGCCCACCTGCATTACATTCTTACGGTTGCACACATGAATTCCATTCTTACCATCACCCACCTGCATTACATTCTTACCATTACTCACCTGCATTACATTCTTACCATCGCCCACCTGTATCACATTCTTACCATCGCCCACTTGCATTACATTCTTACCATTGCCCACTTGCATTACATTCTTACCATCGCCCACCTGCATTACATTCATGCTATCACCCACTTGCATTACATTCTTACCGTCATCCACTTTTGTTACATTCTTACCATTACCCACCTGCATTACATTCTTACCATTACCCACCTGCATTACATTCTTACCATTGCCCACCTGCATGTCATTCTTACCATTGCCCACTTGCTTTACATTCTTTCCATTGCCCACCTGCATGTCATTCTTACCATTGCCCACTTGCTTTACATTCTTACCATTGCCCACCTGCATTTCATTCTTACCATTGCCCACTTGCTTACATTCTTACCATTGCCCACCTGCATTACATTCTTACCATTGCCCACCTGCATTTCATTCTTACCATTGTCCACTTGCTTTACATTCTTACCATTGCCCACCTGCATTACATGCTTACCACTGCACACCTGCATTACATTCTTACCATGCCCACCTGCATTTCATTCTTACCATTGTCCACTTGCTTTACATTCTTACCATTGCCCACCTGCATTACATGCTTACCATTGCACACCTGCATTACATTCTTACCATTGCCCACCTGCATTACATTCTTACCATTGCCCACCCTGCATTATATTCTTACCATCACCCTCCTGCATTACATTCTTACCATTACTCACTTGCATTACATTCTTACCATTACTCACCTGCATTACATTCTTACCATAACTCGCCTGCATTACATTCTATCACCCACCTGCATTACATTCTTACCATTGCCCACCTGCATTACATTCTTACCATTACTCGCCTGCATTACATTCTATCACCCACTTTTGTTACATTCTTACCATTGCCCACAACATCACATTCTTACCATTACTTACCTGCATTACACTTACCATTACTCACCTGCAATACATTCTTACCATCGCCCACATTGCGTCACATTCTTACCATTGACCACCTGCATCACATTCTTATGATCACTCAACTACATTACATTCTTCCCATGGCCTTTTTTTCTCCCCTCTAACCGTGACGTGTGATGTGTGCAGGCAGTTGAACTTTCCTCTTCTTGAAAAGATGGCCCTGCTTTTGTTGTTGTTGCTTCCGTTTGTCATGCTGATCTGTTTGTTTGTTGGGTTTTTTTATCCATACCCCAAAATGAATTCCACACACTTACAAAAAAAAAAAAAAAAGAAGAGAAATCTAATGGCAAGAGCATGACTTTCAGTCATAGAATTTAATGTAACAGAACAACATCTTCCTTCACTAAGAGAAACAAAATTTGAAGAGAAATATAAATGGCAGCTTCATTAATGCAGGCACCAGCAAGAGCTTCAGCCTCAGAATTTAATGGAAGGGAACTACATCTTTCTGGTGTTTTGGGTGTTTTTTTTTTTCTGACTAAAAGAAAATATTTTGTTAAGAAAACAAAAAAACGAAAAACAAAATCAGAGCAGGTCATTTGTACCCACTCTCTCCTCATACTCCTCCCCCCCGGGCCCCCCTCCCCTTCCCCACCTCCACTTTCCACTCCTGTCCTGTTTATGACTTTTCATTGTTACTTGTTATTTTTTCATGGGTTTGTCACATAGTGTACTCATCCCTTTTCCCTTCTTTTCCAAACGTCAGTTTCCTTTGATGTGGTCTGTTGCTTTTGGGTTTGTATATACACAACCCTTTGTTTGTTTTTATTTATTTTCATTCGATAAATCTTTTTTTTTTTAATACTGATTCTCTGTTCCCTGTCTGTTGACATGTCTTGTGTGTAATTATCTTCTGAGATCGGTCTATGTGCCTGTTCCAGTCTGTCTGGCTGTCTGTCTGTCTGACTGACTGACTGTATGTCTGTCTGTCTCTCTCCTTCTCTTGCTCAATCACTTGCTGAATTGCTCACTCTCTTTTCTGTTCTTTCATTTTAATCTCTACATAGTATTTCTAGTAGTTCTTTTCAACATTAGTGGGGAAATGGGTTTGAATTAATGTTAAGTGAGAAATACTACACAGCTACAACGCTATACCACACTCTGAATGTATGTACGCGCACACACACACATACACACGCACTCTGTGGCACACACGCTCATTCACACACACACCACACACACACACACACACACACACACACACACACACACACACACACACACAAACACACGTACTCTGTGGCACACGCACACACTCACACACACACACACACACACACACACACACACACACACACACACACACACACACACACAACCATAGTAGTTGTACAGATCATTAGGCTTGACCAGTTGGCTTAAACTGTCTTAATTCAGGGTGTATGTGTAGACCAGGCCTTTTTTCCTAAGTGTGAGATCCTCTTTCAATCCCCTTTTGTACTCACATAATATTTATACAGTTGTCACCCTTACACCTTTGTGGTCTCACAGGGTTTTTTTTAGCAGATGTGATGATTATTAACTAGTCCACATTCAGTGGCACCCCTTTGATGCAGCTGAGAACTACTAATACAGGTAAAATTGTTTCACCGAAAACAGGTTTTAGGTATGTGAGGAAATGGTCATTGGCTGAGTTTGTATTTGGCGGTTTTACTTTACAGTTTGAAATGTGGACATTTGCACATTTTCTGCAAAGCTGACTTTGCTCTTCGAGTGTGGCTTAATTTTTCTTGACTGAATTTTCGTCTTCAGGTGTTTCGTTTCAAATGACTGACTCTCTGCATACAGATCGTTGTGCAGTGTGTGTGTGTGCATGCGTCCGTGTGTGTGTGGTGTGTGTGTGTGTGTGTACACATGCATATGCATGTATGTGTGTTTTGAGTGGGATGTGTGTGTGTGTGTGTGTGTGTGTGTGTGTGTGTGTACATGTGCATGTATGTGCGATGTGTGCGTGTGCGTGTGTATGACGTGTGTGTGAGAGAGAGAGATTAAGTTTGATCTCGGTGTCACAGAATAGTAATAGTAAGCCTTTTCTTTTCTTTCCATGTGAAATGTTGCTGGGTGTTTAAAGAATGGTTTTTGCTCTGTATAAGTTGTTGCTGTTTTCATAATGTGTCAATTGATTCTATAATTGTGGGTGATATATAAACTATAAAGTTTACTCATTTGGCAGCAGACTTTTATTAACTTGCATGCGACCGCACACACACACACACACACACACACACACACACACACACACACACACACACACACACATACATATATATATATATTCATTTCGATTCCATATCTTTTTCCCCGTTTCATGTGCCAATTTTCATGTCACAGGTGTCAAGTATTGCACATAGAATCAGTGTTTATGAAATAATTTTGACACCAGCAGTCCCTTCTGTAGTGTATGTGTGCTCTTAGCCTTTTTTTGTGTGTATTTCTTGTATTGTTATCATGTGGATTGTTCTCGTACTACTTTTTCTTGGGGGGGGGGGGATATATGTATATATATATAATATAATATTCCTTTTTAATACTTTATTTTAACAAATGTTGCTCCCCAAGGGGTTGAGCGCTTTTAGAATCGTTTTAGGCTGTGCAACTACATTGATCTATATATATATATATATATATAATATATATATATATATATATATACATATATATATATATCAGTGTGGTGACAGCCCTATAGAGCCCAGTGAGTGGTCAACAGGAATATGATGTATATATATTGAAACTGAAAATTTGTTGAGTGATATAGGCATACTGGTGGTGATTGTTTATCATTAGCTTGAATTGTTTCGGTTCATGGCCATATTCATTATTCACTTACTATAAAATCAGCTGAGTGTTGTAGGCATACTGGTGGTGATTGTTTATTATTAGCTTGAATTTTGTTGGTTAGTGGCTATATTCATTATTAACTTACTTATAAAATTAGAAGAGTGTTGTAGCATTCTGGTGGCAATTGTTTATCATTAGCTTGAATTGTTTTGGTTCATGGCCATATTCATTATTCACTTACTTTAATATTGTGCGTACAATCAATGATTGGGAGTGGCAGCGGGTGTTCTTATTATTACCTTCTTTAATTTTATTGAAGTGGTTAGGATTAGAGGTCTGTTAGTTGTATGATATTAGATTGTTTCTGGCAAGGTGCTACACATGATTTGAGTGATTCTTTTTTCTTTCTGTCTCTGTTCTCTCCCTCTTTCTCTGTCCCTCTCTGTTTCTGTCTCTTTCTCTGTGTGTCTGTCCATCTCTCTCTTTCTCTCTCAGTTCTGTCTCTTTACCACTATACTAGGCAGGGTGTTATCTCTTGTTCTATGTCTTGATCTCTTTCTCTCTCTTTTCATTGATGTTTATCTTAGAGTCCTGTTTGTCTGTGTCTCTCTGTCACTGTCTGTCTGTCTGTCTCTCTCTCTCTCTGTGCATGCTTTCCTTATTTTCTTTCTCTCTCTCTTGTGTGTGTGTGTGTGTGTGTGTGGTGTGTGTGTGTGGTGTGTGTGTGTGTGTGTGTACTCGCGCATGTGCCTGCTTTGTGTGTGTGTGTGTGTGTGTGTGTGTGTGTGTGTGTGTGTGTGTGTGATGTGTACGTGTGTGTAGTACTTCCCTTCTCTTGACACTAGTTCACCTGGTTGAAATCTGTTGATGTTCTTTGATGTTCTGCAGGTAGCTCAGTATAATGATGACCCTCTGGTGTATCATGGAGGACTGAAGGCAAGGTGCGTTTCCTGGCTTAGCGCTAGTAAAGTGATGTACTATATATTTTCACCAGGTTTGTGTGTGTGTGTGTGTGTGTGTGTGTGTGTGTGTGTGTGTGTGTGTGTGTGTGTGTGTGTGGCACATGCTATTAACATGAGCACAAGAACAATATGAAGCTTTGTCAGACTTGACAGGCCATGTAGTTCATCGTACAGAACTGGAAGGTATGCAGTCGTCAGTCATAGGCAGAACTCATGTCTGTGTGCACAAAGTACGTTCCCCAAATCATTTTTAACATTTGCAGTTTCTTATCGGCTAGGAAAAGTGATCAGCTAATATTACTCGAATTCATTTATTTGATTTTGAGTCAAATTTCATGACCGTTTGAGGTCTTTCAGTTTGTTAGTCTACCTTTTTCATTGGATTGTTTTTGTGTTTTATAGATATGTGTTTGCATTCCCCCCCCCCCCCCCCCCCACTCCACTCCCAGACAGATCCCTGTGAATGCATGGGCTTTCTGTTTTGTATTTCTTGATGTGGTAATGTTTTTTTTGTTGTTGAAAGTTTTGTTGAGCTTTTATTCCCCATGTCATAAATAAAGTTAAAAGATTTAATTTCAGTTGAAACTATACCTGATTGCTAGTGTATGTGGTGTATGTGTGCTCAGATATGTAGAGGTTTAGATGTGGATGGGGAGGGATGGAGTGTAAGAGAGGTTCTGTTGATGCATGTGTGTGAGTGTGCAGGTTATTCATGTCTCCTTACTTCTCTGAGCCAGTCTACTTAGAGCCAGTCAGTGTACTTAGAGCCTATGGTTCTGGATCTGGATTGGGTTAACTACAATGCACAACTGAATTTGTTTTTGGGCAATCGAAGGGTACAATAACAAGATTTCATTCAGTATGTGTATGTGTGTGTTTCGGGGTCAACATGCATCAGATTGTGTCTCATTCGTTTTCTGGTTGGAAGAGAATCAATGGTAGAAAACTACTTTTATTTGAATATGTACAATACTTTACTTCTGTTTTACTATGCTTCTCTCTCTCTCTCTCTCTCTCTCTCTCTCTCTCATCCTCTCTCTCTCTTCTAGCCTCTGACCCTCTCTTGCCATTCTTGCACAAATTCTTTATCACCTAATGAGCTTTAGTTAAAAAATGGTGAAGTATTTTGAAGAAACTAAAATTATACATGGACAAACACAGCATACAGTTCTGGCATGGTGATACAGAGTTGCATAAAAAGAATGGCGTGAAGTATGATTTTCATGCAGAACAAAGATCCTCTCCCATCCCACTCCTGTTGACACAGGTGGAGTTTGGAGGAAATAGTTTTCTCCTGTTGACACGGATGGGTTTGGAGGAAATACAGTTTTCTCCTGTTGACACGGATGGGATTTGGAGGAAATACAGTTTTTCTCCTGTTGACACAGATGGGTTTGGAGGAAAAACAGTTTTCTCCTGTTGACACAGATGGGTTGGAGGAAATACAGTTTTCCTCCTGTTGACACAGGTGGAGTTTGGAGGAAAAACAGTTTTCCTCCTGTTGACACAGATGGGGTTGGGGGGAAATACAGTTTTCTCCTGTTGACACAGGTGGAGTTTGGAGAAAATACAGTTTTCTCCTGTTGACACAGATGGGGTTTGGAGAAAATACAGTTTTTTCCTGTTGACACAGATGGAGTTTGGAGGAAATACAGTTTTCCTCCTGTTGATACAGACGGGTTTGGAGGAAATACAGTTTTCTCCTGTTTGAAACAGGTGGAGTTTGGAGAAAATACAGTTTTCTCCTGTTGACACAGATGGGGTTTGGAGGAAATACAGTTTTCTCCTGTTGACACAGGTGGGGTTTGGAGGAAATACAGTTTTCTCCTGTTGACACAGGTGGGATTGGAGGAAATACAGTTTTCTCCTGTTGACACAGGTTGGCTTTGGAGGAAATACAGTTTTCTCCTGTTGACACAGGTGTGGTTTGGAGGAGGTAACATGTTGACAGTTTTCTCCTGTTGACACAGGTGGGTTCTTTTAGGAGATAACATGGTTGACAGTTTTCTCCTGTTGACACAGGTGGGGTTTGGAGGAAATACATGCTTGACAGTTTTCTCCTATTGACACAGGTGGGCTTTTGGAGGAGATATGTTTGACAGTTTTCCCATGTTGACACAGGTGGGGTTTGGAGGAGATACATACTTTACAGTTTTCTCCTGATGACACAGGTGGGGTTTGGAGGGGATACACACTTGACAGTTTTCTCCTATTACCACAGGTGGGGATTGGAGGAGATATGCACTTGACATGTTTTCTCCTTGTTGACACAGGTGGGGCGCATCCATGCTGAAATGGTTGCAGTGGATTCAGGATAACCTGGGGGGCCTCAAGTGCCCCTTCCTGACCATGCATGGCACAGCAGACAGAATGACCCTCAGCGACGGCTCTCGCATATTGGTGGACGGAGCTTCCAGTGCAGACAAAACCCTCAAGGTTCCCGCCGCTGTTTTCTGTTGTCTTTGTGTTGTTGATTGGGACAGACCCATCTACCCCACCCTCCCAACCCTAACCCACAGAACTGCCACCCCATTGACCTTTATAATATTGAGAAGATGAAGGCCAGGCCAAAGATGTGTCATTGATGTGACAGGTAAACCCTTGGATGACAAATGGAGACATCTTACTAGTGTTCTTTCCCCAGGTGTCTCTCAGTTTCCCCAGCAGCGGCTGTTTCCACTGATGTCATCGCCAGCACATTCTTCAGACGTTGCTTTTGCCAGCATTTGCTTCTCAAGGTTCAATTGTGGTCCATGTATGTGTTTCTTTATGACAGTGACAACTGTGACATTAAGCCGTAACACTGAGTCAGCTAACTCTTTATTTCACATATAAAGGAATGGTATTTCACATATGAAGGGGATATGTGTATATGAATGAAAGGGAGGTCAGAACTATTTGATATGTCACAATGGACAATATTTCTGTGACTTTTTATGGGACATTTTGGAGGAGTTTATACTGTCAGACAAAGAGAGGTATATGTTTTTTCACTCCACACTGCTATAGTGCACATGCATGAAAAAAATGTGCATGAGGAAATTGCATGTTTAGGAGCAGCGATCTAATGTTCACCATAAAAATTAATGATGTATTGTGTACAGCTGTTTGAGGAAATCTTAAAGTTTTATTTAGGGAAAAAAATCATGTAACAGAACATGGGCTTCATTTGTCTAAAGGTTATATTCATTTGCAGCAGAATATAAATCACATGTGCACGCACCACACACACACACACACACACACACACACACCAACGCACGCACGCACAGAGTCATACACCCCACACATACTCACACACATACATACATACAACAAAACACACACACACACACATTTTCACACACACAGTCATACACACACACTCACAACACACACACACACACACACACCACACACACATTTTCACACACACAGTCATACAGCATGCACACACACACACACACACACACACACACACACACACACACACACACACACACACACACACACACACACACACACACACACACACACACACACACACACACGCGCGCGCGCACGCACGCACACACACACACACACACACACACACACACGTGCACACACACACACACACACACACACACACACACACAACAAACAACACACACACACACACACACACACACACACATGCATGCATGCATGCGTGCACGCAGTCATACATACACACACACACATGCAGGCATGCAAGCATGTGCAGAGTTTCAGAGACAAAACTACTAAAGCAATCCAGAGACTAGAGAAATTTTTTTCTTTTAAGAAACTGACAGAAGCAAGTGAAATGTGATGAATTTGTTCAGATCACATGCTTATTTTGCTTGCTCATGATTAGGCACAAAAAGAATCATAATAACAACAATAATGAATACTTATATAGCGCCTATTCTGGGCTAGAGACCAAGCTCTAAGTGCTTTACAATCAACACTCATTTACACAACGGGCTGCCTACCTGGGTAGTGCGACTGAAGAGCTGCCAGCTGGCGCTTCATTCAGTCGTTTCCCGTGTCGTCCAGTCAGTATCGTTCAATATCGAACTCATTTTCCTTACTTCCTTCATTCTTTCCATTTTTCACGCAGGGTGCATGCTATGTGTAACGTGTCATCCGTACCAACGGCCAAACTGGCCTACCCTTCCGAAAGTTGGTGATGGGATTTTACGTGTGTGCAAGATGTTATGCGTGCCACACACGGAACCTCGGTTTATAGTCTCATTCAAAGGACTGTATGGGAAATGGATCAGAACCAATGTTAACTCCGAGGGAAAAATCCCCTGTACCGAAACGCCCCGGCGGAGGTTCGAACCCACAACCCCAGGATCACCAAGATTACGAGTCCGGCGCTCTACCAACTGAGCTATTCCGGCTCCAATCCTGTATATCTGTTCTGAACACACACTTTCACGTTTGCATACATGTGTACAGTTATGTTTTTTTGCTGGAGCATAAGTTATTGACGGTAAATGAGATAGAGTGTTTTATGTATGCTAAATGAGGAGTGCACCCTTAGAAACTGTGATGTTTAAGAACTACATGTGTCTGTATTCCCGTTTCAAATATCAGCTAACATGATCAAATGCTGTGTGTACTGTGTGGACAGATGTATGAGGGCTACTACCATCAGCTGCACCAGGAGCCCGGTAAGATGGCGCCGGAGCACGGCGTGACATCTTGGACTGGATCTCTTCTCGTGTCAGACAGTAAACCACTCAACATATATATACCACTCAGCATTTATATACAAAGAAAAACAAACTGTTTACCTTTTAAATGCCTTGTAAATGATGGGAAACTTCCATTACCTGGCCTGTCAGTGAGGTTACTCAAATCAGAGTGTTATTTTAATATGTCCATCAAAAGGCTGAAATCATGAGTGTTATTCAGTGATATTATAAAAATTAGGGGATGCTGTGGCAGTCGCTACTTTGTACTGTCAAAATGGTGATAAATGGTGATGCATTTCGGTCTCTATGAATAGAGCTTTGTTAAAAATATGTTCAAAAGACAGAACTTTTTTGTTGCCATTACCAGTGCGGTCTCCCTTAAAGATGGTGATAAGACTGAAAGCGTTCTTGTTAATCAGTGATACTGTGAAAATTATGACTTGTGATTGTATTACTTGGATATGTGAGGAAGCACAGCCCCTTGTGAGATACGAGAGGTCTTTTGATTATAAATACAGGTAACACTGAACTTGCTTGCCCCAGAAGAGTCCCCACCTAGTATGTCACTGTCTGTTTCTTTCTTTCATCTTTGCATTCTGACTCCCATTGGCCTTTTTTTTTTTCTAAGAAAGTGTTAGGTCAGCAGAACTATTTCTGATCTGATTTACTGTATATTGTGGTAACAGGATCAGTTCGGAACACAAGTTGCTTTTTCTGTATTGTTATTTTTTTTCCAGCAGGACTTTTTTTTCTTTAAGTTTCGAGTTTTACTTGTAAGTTTTAGTGCATAGTCTTCTTTTAGTGTTCTGCTTTAAAAGTTGTAGGTTAGTTTAACAAAATGGCTGGTGTTTCAAGCACTGTGAAGATTTATCCATCTGAACTCATACACCACTGTTGTCACAGTCAGCCTGTACCATGTGACACTAGGCCTGCCTAGGCAGAGCATAGTTCAAAGACAATGGCAAAATGAGATGGAGACTGAAGGAAGAGATAGCCTTTTGCATCATGTATGTATCATAACGTCTGTGTTCTGGGCAAAGAAGAGCAACAGACAGGAGGTAAATGAAACATTTTAGCTGACATTCAGTCTTATGTGACACAAGTATGCTGTCAAGTTTTGTTGCTTGCTGTGATAAACCCCTCCTGTCAAGTTTTGTCATATAAAGTGGTAAACCCCTCCTGTCAAGTTTTGTCATATAAAGTGATAAACCCCTCCTCCAATTTTTGTCATATAAAGTGATAAACCCCTCCTGTCAAGTTTTGTCATATAAAGTGATAAACCCCTCCTGTCAAGTTTTGTCATATAAAGTGGTAAACCCCTCCTGTCAAGTTTTGTCATATAAAATGATAACCCCCCCCCCCCCCCCCCCCCCCCCCCCCCCCCCGTCAAGTTTTGTCATATAAAGTGGTAAACCCCTCCTGTCAAGTTTTGACATCGGCAGTGGTAAACGCCTCTTCTCAAATTTTGTTATGTAAGTGCCTAAAGTGGTGTTAGGGTAAAACAGTGCCTAAAATGATGTTAGGGTAAAATAGTGCCTAAATGGTGTTAGAGTAAAACAGTAGCTAAAATGGTGTTAGGGTAAAATAGTGCCTGAAATGGTGTTAGGGTAAAACAGTGCCTAAAGTGGTGTAAGGGTAAAGGATTTCCTAAAATGGTGTAAGGATAAAAGAGTGCCTAAAATGGTGTAAGGATAAGGGTGCCTAAAATGGTGTTAGGTTAAAACAGTGCCTAAAGTGGTGTAAGGGTAAAAGAGTGCCTAAAATGGTGTAAGGATAAAAGAGTGCCTAAAGTGGTGTGAGGGTAAAAAAGTGCCTAAAGTGGTGTGAGGGTAAAAAAGTGCCTAAAGGGGTATGAGGTAAAACAGTGCCTAAAGTGGTGTGAGGGTTAGAAAGTGCCTCAAGTGGTGTGAAGGTAAAAAAAAAAAGTGCCTCAAGTAGTGTGAGCATAAAAAAGTGTGTAAAGTGTTGTGAGGGTGAAACAGGGCCTAATGAACGATACAGTGATACCACACCGTAGTGTAGTTCAGAATTCCTTATGAATGAGGTCTTTAGTGGAAGAGAGTCTTTCTTAGAAATATAATGAAAATGTTGGCAAAGAAAAAAGAAAGGTAAAACAAAAGTTGAAATACAAAACTGCTAAACTAATGGAACAAGTGACAACAAAGAAGCAACATATTTCTGTATAATAGTCTTCCTGAGGCGTGACAAACAAATGAAACAACGAAGAAAAATAATGTACCAAAAAAAAACAACAACAACAATAGTTGTAAGGCTTTCTAAAGTATAAGAAGTAAGATAGGAGTTGTTTCTTTTTGATTGATTAGAAAATAGGGGAGTGGACCATTTTAGTGACTTTTATACCGAGGGGTTTTAAATGATTAGATAAATAAATGGGCAGAAATATACAAGGACCAGGTGTCAGAATGCTAGCAACCAAAAAAGATTAATGATTATGAATTTCTTTAAATACTAGTGATAAGAAATGAAAATAAATGAATGTAAACGATCATGGTAATTTAAGATATGTAAGAATGAAACATGGAAAAGTAGAAAGACAGTTTATTTATATATTAATCGAAAGATTGGTAGTGTCAAAAATAGATAGAAATGTGTGAAAAGAACTTAGATGAAAAGAAAAAAAGAGAAAGAGCTGTGAAAATCAGGGTGAAATTTTAAAGGGGGAAAAGAAGGGTAGAGGGAAGTCAAATGAGAGAGAAAAAAACGGAGCAAAGGTGGGGTGGGGAGAAAGCAGAGAAGAAGAGTAGGGGGTTAAAAAGAATCCAGAAGAAAGGCTCTAGAGGGAGGGAATTTTCTGAAAAGTTTCATTACATTGTTAATATTTTAAGTGTTGGTTTTTTTCTCTTTGTGTGTGTGTGTGTGTGGTTCCCCAGGTTTGGCAAATTTGAAAGCTGACATGGCGGTATGGGGTGTATAATTTTGGAGTGTTTTTCAACTCCTGTATGGCTGTTTGCAGTCAATTGGGCTGTAGATCATGAAAAGCTGATGATAAGATTCCTTTTATTCAAAGCTCCTGTTCAAGTTGGTTGTTGGATTTGTACAGTTTCCTTTTCAAATGTGAACAAATGTGACCCGTTCTCACAAAATCACCCTTAAGTCGCCTCAGGCCTTTCTGTTCAATTTGGCCTGACAGGGTGTGGGTCAAATTGGTCCATTTTGTGTTTTCTGCAGAAATCGCTCTGTCTGGACTTATTCTACACTATACTAGTTGGATTTGCCAAAAATCGAACGAAAAATGGCTTAAAAAGTGATTTTTTCTCATGTTAGAAGCTTGTTTGTGATCGTTCTGTGTGCAAAGAGGCCTATTTTCGAACACATTTTTTCATGAAATATATATTCCTTGTTTACACAGTAGCTTAGACATTCTTCGTACTCTGTGCAAAGTTTGAAAACAATTGGTGAATATTGAAGGCCGTTGCCAAGGAAAAACTGTCCCAACATGACCAAAAACTTTAACGCTCGATTTCTCAAAATGGCTGCCATGCCACCTCAAGGTTTCAAACCAGCACATCTCAGCCAATTTTTTTAGTAGAGCTATGACACTTATATCATTGTAAGCAGCATTATCTCCTCTTTTCAAACATGCATGTATCTCAAATTATGAAATTTTCAACTTATGGGTGATTTTGTGAGAACGGGTCACAAATAGGTTTAATTTGTTATACTTGGTTGCCCAAGTGCCTCTTTGTCATTCAACGAAAGTAGTCCTACTTTTTAAAATGTGTTGTTACTGCCCCTTTGGGAAAGTGATGACAAAAAAAAAATGTTCAAATTTGTTCCTACAGTGCCTCTTGGAAATGCCAAGAAAATATGTTTACTTGTTAAAATTGGTTGTAAAATGATCCTGGAAACGTGAGGAAAATAATTATGTTTACCATAAAATCAGTTGACACAGTGCCTTTGAAATCCGAGCAGGACAGATCTATGTGTTTAATTATGAGGAAAAAAAGAAAATGTTTTCGTAGCAAAAGTGGTTGTTGCAGTTGTTACTGCACACAGAGCTGCCTGTTGCTGTGCTTTTGTGTAGCATGCTATGATTCTGTTGACAATGCAGTACACTTTGTCATGAAATGCTACACCTTTTGTGGTGGATTCTGGGGAAAGGTCCAGCGATGGCGAGGAAAGACTCACTGACCGCAGAGAAAGTCCTGTTGACGATGGGAAAGACTGTGACCAGGGATTCTCTTAGACAGCACGAAGACCTCATGGCGAAAGCTTGGCCATGTCTGGAGTTGTTACTGTCATCACCTGTCAGCGGAACAGTTATGAGCGAGGCTACAAGATGCACACAAAAGTTAATTGACAGTAGCTTTTTTTGCCCGTGGGCTCTGCGGTCATGAAGTATGGGCTGGTACACCCATGGGAATGCTCCCATGGAGGTTTTGTTGTGTCACATCCAGTGGCCATTACACAAAGGCATCTACTAGGGAGTAATTTTGTCCCTTCACGTGTTAATGCAATGCCCTGTGCATGCCTGTACCCTCTGTGAACACAGCGCAGGCTTCCAAGGGTAGTGCAGGATTGCTCCAAGCTGGTTTGTTCGGCAATTGAGGACAGTACTTTGTTGGGTCCTACCTGCATCTTCAGGTGTATCTTTTTTTCTTTCCTTGTGTGTGCTGAAATGCATGGAAAAATGAAATGTTTTCTTTGCAAAAATGATTGTGGCAGTTGTTAATGCCCACAGAGCTGCAAAGTGCAGTACTTTTGGTGTAGCATGCTGTCATTTTGTTGACAATACAATACACTTTGTCATGAAATTCTACACCAAAAAAAGCTAGAGTTGAAAAGAAAAGAAATGCTTCATGGACTTATTAGCAGCTTAAACAGAACTTAAAAAACATGAATCTTTAAACTTTTCCTAATTTTGTCAACAGCAACAACAACTAAAGAAAAAAAGAAAAAGATGGGAAAAAAGATATAAAAAAGAACAAGCCCAGTGTGATACGGAAAGGAAGAAAAAGCGCAGGAAAAACTTGCCAAAGACGATTGTGATTTTTCTGCCTTATCAAATGGCTTTTCTGTCAGCCACTTTACTTTTCTTTATAGGTCAAATCAAAATCCTGTGGTAACTTGTGAGATTATTGTCGTCTTGGTCCACCATCATGGGACGTTGACACCTGAGTGGCGACTGAAAGTGATTATATGTCTGACTTGTGGCATCATGTGTGAGTGCTCTGCTTACATTCAGAGCTCCACTCAAACTGTCAACAGGTTACACTTTGTGCTCTTGATGCCTTGGCAGCTCTGTGCACAAGTTCCCTCTGGGAATGCCAGTAAAATTGAAAATGTTTTCATGTTGAAAGTGATCGTTGCTTTGCTGTTGTTTAAGCACTCCTTGGAAATGCCAGTATGTTTTCATGTTAAAATCGGTTGTTCCACTTGTTACCGTACATGTAGCCCTTGGAAAAGCCAGGGAAATAAAAATGATTTACTTGTTGAAATTGGTTGTTGCAATTGCAAACATTGTCCCTAGAAATTCAAGAAAAATTAAAAACATTTACGTTTTTGGTTCTTGCACTTGATAAAATATATTTACTCGTTTTAATTCTTGTGCTTGATAAAATGCTTCTTGGAAATATGAAGAAAACAGAAAGTGTTTTCTTGCTGAAATTGGTCACTGCACTTGTTACAGTATCCCTTGAAAAAGCAAGAAAAATAGGAAATTAGTGTTTACCTGTTGAAACTGATTTGTTACTACTGTTACCCAATAGTATTCATTCAAATGCAAAGAAAATAGGGTAACTTCAACGTTACTACTGTTACCCAATAGTATTCATTGAAATGCAAAGAAAGTAGGGTAACTTCAACCTGTTCGGTTGTTGCATCTGTTAAAGTGCCTCCTGGAAAAGCGAGGAAAATAGAAAATATTTCCATGTTAAAACCAGTCGTTATGCAGCTACAGTGTCCCTGTAAAATGCATGAAGGTAGATGATGTTCACTTGTAAGAACAGTTTCAATCATGAAAGTGCATATCATTTGGAAATGATAGGAAAATATTTATTTGCCTCACTGGAGGACGCAAAAGATTTTCACTTTATAGTAGATGACATACCCAACTTTACATGTTCCATCTTGTTTATTACCTTTTTTTCAGAATTGTTAACTTTCCCGCCTTGATTTATCCACAGATCAAAGTTAGAGAGTACATTCCTGTTCATGGAAGGCAGCTGTTGATGTTCATATTGACCTTTTGTTTTCAATTCCAAACATTGTGGTGTTGAACATTTGTGTGTGTGTGTGTGAGTGAATTTTTTATCTCTGTCTTTTCCAGTGAATAGCAGTTTTTGGTGGGTTTGAAACTTCAAACTGTGTGTATTCATCTGTGTTGTTTCCACTTTTTTGCCCATGCCAATGAATGGCTGTCTTGGGCATGATATTCTGTGTTTAGAAACTCCACAAACTGTGTCTTCATGAGCGCTGTGTCCTAGTGAGCACCGTTTTCTCTTGCAAGTGCTCCAAGGAGTGACAGTCTCAGAACAATGCACATCATTGGCATCTGTCTGTATGTAATGTAATATATCCGCAATATAATTCCGTAGATTGGTGTATCCTGTAAGAATAGATCTTGTTTTTATTTCTTAGGTCTGTGTCAATTATTGTGAGTGATCCTAATGTGAATTTAAATGTTGGATGAATAATAGGCAACAGATAACTATTTGTTTTCTCTCTGTGTGTCACTTGCCCTCTCTTTCTCTCTTTATCTCTCTGTCTGTTTCTCTTTGTATATGTCTATATCTCTCTCTCTCTCTCTCTCTGCTGTTTACATCTTTTTTTCATCTTCCTCATACTAGCCAGTTCCTTTCTTGTTTAACTCACCTTTGACCTCTGATTTTCCTGTTGTGCTCACACATACAAATAATATCAGTAATGGAATATCAAAAATAATATGCTGCAGTGGATGTTGTTTGAAGTGTTTAATGGACACTGATTTGTGTATAATTTTCTATTTGTTTTGTTTATCATTTTGTTTACAATCAAGGCATCTGTCTGTCTTTCTTTTTTACATCAAACTACTTCCCAACTTTTTGTCTATTGACATGCAGAGTTCTAAATCATCAAAGTGGATATATGTTTTGAATCAGATGTGAAGAAAGAGGATGCACTAGATGCAATTTGAATGGTCTAGATGATGAAATTCATTGTTTCTTTTTTTTGTTTGTTTCACTACATATAAAACAGCTGCTGAAACAGTGCTACAGCATATACCTAAAGCAATGAATTTTTGCAGTCGATTTATGACAAACAGTAAAGAGATTTTTTGAAGTTGGCTAAATTGTAGAGGTCATTGTGCAGATCCCTGAAAGGGTGTGGTTTTCCCTGTCCTTTATGCAAGATATACATAGTTTCAGTGAACGTTGTAATAATTTTTTGTTGTTGTTTCCATGTTGGTTTGGTTTGGTTTTGTTTTTTGCTCTTATTTTTGTTTAATTTGCCCCAATATGAGTAAATGTTGTATGTTAGTTCATTTGACTACTAATTTTAGCCAATTTGGGTGTGATTGTTATAGTTAGCTATCTCCCCTCCCTCCCCCTTTCTTTCTTTTTTTCTTGTTACTGTTTTTTTTCCTTCCATGTGCCTCTGTGACTCTTCACAGCTCACCGTCCTATCTGCTTCCTTTATTTAGCAATAAAGAATGCCAGCATCATGTTGTAAGCGATTTGAATTGATAACTGAAAAATAGTATGAGTGAGCTGGATTCTCTCAGAATACTGGATTCCATATGAGCACTGACGTTGGTAATACTGCTGAAAGTAGCGGAGAGTAAGGTGGGGATGGAGGTGGGTGGGATGGTATTAGTGTTTAGTTCTGACAGTGTTGCATTTCCTACAGTCTGTCTCAAAGAAAATCAGTGATCACAGTCACTAAAACTGCATGTGAGGGAATCAACTTTTGCCCTATCAGTATCATGTCAGTTATTTGTGCCTTTCTTAACTCAGGCAATGACTTATTAAGAAATAACTGGTCAGTTTTAAAAACTGCTTTTGTTGTATTTGGATATTTGCTATGCTTAAGAAGTGTGTGCCATAATTCATGTTATGAGGTACGATCATTTTACTGTTTTCACAATCCAGTTTCTCGTGGTGTGCATTGTTTGCAGCAGGCAAACCCGACAGTTTTAGTAAAAGAAAACTTTAAATACATGATTCATTGTGTATTTGTAACACAAGCTGTAATATCTCTTACACAAACAGACAAAAATTCAAACTTTCAAGAAAAGTTGTAGCCGACATTAATTTTTTTAACAATTCATCAGTACCAAAACTGCACTGATTGTGTTAGTTTTCTACCATACGACATTCTGCTTAGCTTCAAAATGTAATTTCCCAAAACAAAAAATTCAGTATGACCTAAAACAGAACGATGAATGTTGATGTTGATGGCTGGAAAATTGTTGACTTTGTTTTATTACGTTGATGCAGGAAAGTTTCCATTAAACCCTAATCAGATTTGACTTTAAATGTACAGTGTCTATTTTATGAATGTTATACAGAAGTTGATGTGTTCTGTCAGCTTCATTAGTACATGCAGTTAATACCTCCCTGATTTTTAATAATTCCATGGTGATGCCAAGGACTCTTTCTGCACAAATTTATTTCTGGAAGGTTGCTGACAGAAACTTTTATTTTCTGTCACTCTCTTTAACTGGTGGATTTTTTTTCTTCTTTTTTCTTTTTTTTTTTTTCTTTCTTTTTTTCTTTTTTTTTTTGTTTAAATTTTTTTTCCCCAGTCATTCCATGGTGACGCCAAGGACTCTTTCTGCACAAATTTTATTCTGGAAGGTTACTAAACAGAAACTTTTTTTTCTGTCACCTCTTTGACTGGTGGATTTTTCTATTTAAATTTTTTTTTGTTTGTTTTTAGCTTATTTGTGTGTTAATTCTCTTTAACAGTTGTTTATGTTTTATCTGACCTTGTCAACGTATGTCCCAACTTGCCCCCCACCCTTCCACCACTTCCCCCCAAATAAAAAGTATGGATCTGAATACAATTCACTCTATTGAATAACACCCAACAACAAAAACAAACAACAACAAAATCCTCCTTCCAGCAATACCAAGATCAAATGATTTGATAAAGTGCAACAAAGTTAAGTGGGCCTCTGGAATGAAGTGGAGGTTTTTTTTTGTTTTGTTTTGTTTTGTCTTGTCTTTGTTTGTTTGTTTTTTTGTTTTTGTTTTTGTTCCATTGTTTTCATTAATTTTCTCACAACAGAGAGATGAAGGGGAAACAAATAGTAACCAAGAAGGGTGCAGCTGAGTTGCTTCCCATGACAGTTTATTTTTAAGCACGGCCGAGCTGCAAGTTGCAGTTGCAGCACACCTCGAACAGTGGTGAACATTAATGAAATAGCATTTGTGCGAATTACTTATCTCCAGCAATCTTTGCAAAGCAACAGATAATGATTTCTACACAAATAACGACAGCAATTCTTCACAAAATTGTTGGGCACATGATGTCTTTTGCCCCTTTGTTTCTGATACATGTAATGGCGCAGATGCTGTCAACAGCAAAAAAAAAAAAAAAATCCACATGGATCATGAGATGAAAGGTAAAAATGTTGATAACACCATAGAAATACCTGATGACCTTTAGCAATTAGCATGGAGCAACTCGGGCAGTGTCATTACAGGTGGTGTAACTTTAGTGGAGGAAAACAAGTCACACGGATACAAGGCTACCCTGCATGCATGGTGCCACCTTTTCTGACGTACCTGTGTTGTGTAACATCCTACTTATTCAGAAACTTTTTCTCCATTTTTTCCCAATCAGGTCATTCTTTTTTAGCGTGCTAGTTTGTTGTGATCTGGTGACCAGGTAGTGGGCATTTACACAGGGTGCACAGTGGACACTCGCTGCTCATTCTGCATGGTCTGTTACTCAGGCAGACCTTTTTCCCATTGAAATATTTGTCATTTTGTTTGTTGTTGTTGCAAGTTTGGAGTTACAAGTTACACTGCATGGACGGCCCTCTCAGCATGGCCCTGTGTGACTATCATAGGGAGGTCAGTAGTATAGCTACCATGCTTTTTATTTTCCTTTTTCTTAAATTATATCTGAACATACTTGTTGTCTTTGTTGTTTGTTGTTGTTGTTTTATCATGGGACCTTTTTTTCCCTGTTCATGTTGACAGCCCTGAAGACCCTTGTATTGCTGGCTGGGTTATAATAATGAAATAGGATTAAACTAATTTATACTAATTTTTTTAATCACTGAGGAAATGTAATCTCTACATGATTATGTCTTGTTGCACAAAGGGAACAAATAAGCATAAGTATCTATACCTGACATTGTCAACAATGTAATCTCTACATGATTATGTCTTGTTATGCAAATGGAGGAAATAAGCATAAGTATTCTATACTTGACACTGACAACTTAAATGACTAAGGTTTAGTTACGTCCTTTGTTATCTCAAAAGATGACAAATGAAGTACTCTTTTAGCTGTCATCCCTCAGAAAATGCAATGACAAGATTGAAAAAGTGATGAATTATGCAGCCCATCTTATTTCAGGGCTTGAAAGTGCCTTCATAACCACTCTCCTTATGAACTGCAGTACTTTTGCTATTATATCTTGGAGAGGATTAAAAGACAGTGCTTGCTATAACATCACTTCTAACACTACACAGTCCTGTCTTTGGCTTTGTTCTCCACCTTGATCCCCATGTTCTGGCTTTAACCTGTTATCTTATGGTGTCTCGACATACGCAAGAAATTTCAGAGGCAATGTTCCTTTTCTTATGTTGGCCTTTCACTTGTAATGATCTCCCCTTTTCTGTCCAGCTTGTGCAGTCTTTGTCATCATTTTTTAAGTCTGCACTTAATTCAAGTTTGCACTTGAAACTCTCTTGTACAGCTACTTTATAACTGTTCCTTTCTGCCTTGAATATCTTTCATGTGCCTGGTTGCCTGTATGTATACTCACACCACTGTATATGCGTGTAGATGGATGGTTGTGCATGGCAATGTTGGAATATTGAGGGCACTAGTTTTTCCTTTACCGTGTATATTTGTTATGTACAGCTTATGAAATAACTGTCAAGTCTTTGATTTATTTAGCCAGAACTTGTGCGGAATAGAATGCTCAGAATTTCTACATTTATTATTATAAATCTTTGATATGATGTTGGCAAGTCTCAATATAGACAAGGTTTAGCTTTTTAAAATATTGGTTTTCTTCTAGAAGTTCTACGATTCTCTGCTCATTTAAAACTTTTGGACAAGAATATAAACCATTGGATTTATTAGCATAAAAAAACTCACAGCAGACACGCCTCCCCAAAAATGTTTCTGTTATGAATATATGATTTCAAAATCAGGAACAAACTGAACTTGTCACTGATTTTTGGAAATGCACAATATTCTTACAAATGAGATGCTCCACAGATGTAGATGTATGCTTGTTCACTGATTCACATCATCATGGCTACTGTGACTGATGAAAAAATTCACACTTGCAGATCATGCACCAACAAAGTTTTCCTCCTCATGTCCTTGTTGTAAGCAGGGCTACTATTCAATGGTTTATTTCCTGAAAGCTAGAGGCTTTTTTGTTGTTGTTGTTGAGACAGTCTATTTCCTTATCAGTCTCACTTCATCTGATTTGCTCACTGTAACTAGCTATCTTTTCAGCGCTTTACCTTAACGCAGATTTTGGTCTCTTCTATAATCATTTATAGGCTTGAGAGCATGTATACAGTGCTCGAGTTACACACAGTTTCTCATTTGCCATCAGGTTTGTCCACATGTGAGGGAAAAGGTGCACCCATTTGTTCCATGGTCCCCTGCCCCTGCCTTTCTTTTCCCTTTTTCCCCCTCCCCAGCCCACCCATTGACAGGACCATGCATCTAGAACAGTCATCATTTTCAGTTTATCAAAAAAAACAGTTCTGGGATCGTGGGTACATTTGTCATAACAGTAAATGAGCAGTCCCTTACCAGATTCTGTAGGCAGACTACTATATAATATGCAAATAGAAACGTACGGATAGTGCTACATTATGAAGTGAATGGAGAATCACGTGTGAGGCTTTAGAGAGATTTTGTGTGTGTGTGAAAGTAAATTACAGATGATAGTTTTGTATTATTTCCAACATAATGTACATTCCCTTTCTCCTGTATGGTTTCTGTGTGTTTCCTAGGGAGACACAAATGGTACATATCGAATTTTGCGTTTCACATTGTCATGCCATGTAGCCCTCTCCAGGACATTTTATCAATTGAAATGCTTGAACCTGTCGGCTCGAAACTTTTACAGTTTTTCTTTTTTTTTTATTAGGATTCTCCAGGAATAAGCATAGTGTTTTACTCTATTTATTTCCCTTGTGCAGATAATTACAATGTTTTTAATACAGTTTTTGTTACTCTAAACCCATCTTCCAGAAGAGATTTGCAATTTATTCTATAAAAGTAGAGTTTGGAATGTACAGATCCAGCACATTCCACAGAACGGGAAAATACACAGCACAAAATTGTAAGTTTTAGACTTATATGTTAAAGTACTGCATCATTCAAAAAAATTGTTAAGTCATAATAGTGCAACTGTCATTA
>JAFLJL010002052.1:0-27639 GCA_018398815.1 Conus ventricosus
TTTCAGTGGAAGAGAAAACGCAGAACTCCTAAAGGGGCAGACAATGTAAGTAGTCTTTTCTGCATTCTTGAACCCGTTTTGCGGTATCAAAAGAATAGTAAGGGTAAAAGAGTGTGTGTTGTTGGTGTGTGTGTGCACGCGCGTGCGTGCGCGCGCGCAAGGTGATGATAGAAAAGAGAACATGCAAAGCTATTTTCTGTCCAGCTGAACCTCCCTTCTCATATACAGGCACGTCTGTCTGTGCAGGATTTTTGGCTTTGTGGCCCGCAAGCAAGGCGCGGCGTCGGACAACTCCTGCCATCTGTTTGCCGAGCTGGAACCCAACCAACCCGCCTCCGCCATTGTCAACTTCATCACCAAAGTCATGATTGGTCACAGCAAAGTGCAGTCCTAGACCCGCTCCAGGCTGGCTTTGAGCTCCTTTCTTTTTTCTCAATGCGCGTTTCAAAACAACAATGCAATTTGTGTTATACCATGCATTCTGTTTGTGTATCTATACAGACAAGGTGCATGATGGTATCGGTTGGTCCCGGTGGGAGGAGGTCTACCATGGTATTGCACAAAGTGGTGAGAGTGATGTTTTGATGTCATGGGTATTCACGATGCCTTTCCCCAAAGAGTCTTGCCAGGAACAGTTCGCAGCGTGACGACCTCCTCTCTTCATGAGGTGCAGAGTCTCGACAAGTCTTGCTGAACAAGGAGGATTGAAAATGCTCGAGTAAAGGAGTACTGTCTGGGAAGGGTGGCCGTCTGTGTGATGGGAATCTTGTTATTCCTTGTCACCAAAACCAAAAGCAGTTCATGTCAGCTGCCGATTTTTCACCTTGCGTTACAGGATGTACATTCAGTTTATGTTTGGCTGGAATATCTCCCAGGTGTATTCAGTAATTGGATTGTTATGTCTTGTTTATTTGAAACTGGTATTTTAAGAAGAAGACTGTGCTATGTTTCGCTTTTTAATGCGTTGGACACCATTGGTTGCTAAAAAATAGTAATCAGTTTCTAAGACTTGATTTTAACTGAATGTTAAGCGGAGCTCTGAAATATCTGGAGACAAGATGTTTTAATACATGAAGACTCTGAAAAGAAAGAAGATAAAAAGAAATAAGATCTAAAAGTAAGAAGAAAAAAAACAGGAAAAAAACAACCCCACAAAAGATGGAGGTTAAAACTACTCTTTCGTCCTTGCACAGCTGAGAATTAATGTTCAGAGAAAAAAAAAGAAAAGAAAAGCTGAGGGTTGTTTTTTTAAACTGTTTTTTAAACAGAATGGACAGTCCTCCATGTTTTTTTTCCCGCTCTAAGTGGATGTTTCCGAAATATTTAATACTTGAATTTTGAGGTACAGATTTGTTTGTGCATCATGTGTCTCTCTTCTGTCCATCCTTCATTCTGGTGTTGTGTATGCTGTGACGGGATAAGGGCAGAAAGTCATCACACACAGAACTGGCTTCAGGAGCCACTGAGGAGGGCATGTGGCTGTGCTCTGTGTCCATGTGCTGTAAGATCTGCTGATAGGCTCTCTGTCTCTCTCTCTCTCCCTCTCATGTCCAGCGTTGTTGTTGCTGCATACTTTGTATACAACCATGTTGTACATCATTGCAAATGTAACCTCTCATAAGATAATTAAAATGTTACTATCTGGACAATATTGGTGCTACAGTTTGGCCTCGTTCTGAATGGTCACCGTGGTGGGCTTTTTCCCTCGTGGGCTGCGGTCCGGGGAGGTCAGGGAGGCCTTTGAATACCTACCTACCAGTGAGTGCAATTTGTGCTGTCTCAAGGGAAAACACTAATGCAAACAAGGTTAATTATGTACAGAAAACACGACCCAGCCCACAGAGGGAAAAGCGGCCATTGTGTCTGTACATAGCTCAGGAGTGAATGCAAGCATTGTCATTGCCCAGGCCTTTAGTCCACATTAGTTCTGCCATATTTGTACAAGTCGCTGCATTTAAATGACCTGTATTTAAAGAGTGAATGGGCTTCATGTTGAAATGCTGTATAGAACATGTGTATAGTAATAATGGAATAGAATGCTAGCAAGATTCATAGCTCATTGTGTAAAGTTTCTTTTCCTTACGTTACAATAGACTGCTTTAAGTGACTGTCATGTTGCTTTAAACGGTGATTGTATAAACTGCGGTGTATGTCATTTGGTCTACTCTCTGCTTTTCTAGCTATCATTAAGATCATGCTGCCAGATTAGTTGGTGGTTATTATGGTGATTTGTATACACAATTCTCGCCCCATGTTTTCACAATTTTTTTTTATATTATTCAAAGAGTTCTTAAACTATGTTGCATTATTAAATTGAATGTGTGGAAAGATACAAGTAGTTTTTACTTTTCTGTAATTTTAAATTACAAAACCTGCAAGGGAAATTTCAAAAGATCTGTTTTAAACTCTTTTTAAATTTTTCCCATTTAAGGGAAAAATTAAACAGTTTACTTCAATAAAAGACACAAAGGAGCCCAGAATATTTAAATCCCCATCAAAAAACCCATGGAAACCCAGTGACACGCGTGAAATAACCTGGTGCCTTGCGGGACAACAAGAATGGGGGGGGAGGGGTTTTTGTGAAAGGCTAGGCCTGGGGCCACATGACAAATGAAAGGGTTTTGTGTTCCGGAATTTCATTTGGGGTTTTGAAAACCACCCCCAAAAACCCCCAGAGCTTAAACAAAAAAACGCCAAATTACGTTTTTGGAAATAGAAAAACACAAACCCCAGTACGCGGGGGCGGGTTAACGTATTGCCCCAAAATGCAGGTGTTTCAGTTATTGTTTTTTCAAGGTATTCATAATGGTTTTGAAGTCCCCCTAAAGATGAATTTGAATATTATGTTTGGGGTCATTCATGATTTTTGAAGGGGTAGGGGGAAGGTTTTTTACGGGCCAGACCTGGGGACAAAAAATAATCGATTTTTTAGCATAGATTTTAATACTTTTCCCTGCAAAAAGGGGTTTGGGTTTAAAAAACTTTTTTGGTCAGCTCTTTCCACGGGGAAAACGCCTGCTCTCTTTTCACTTTTTCCCAGAGTGGGGGGCTTTTGGGTTTTTGGTTGGAAATGGAAATAATCTACCATGTCACGTGCCCATTTTGCCGGGGGGTTCAAAGGTGGGAAATTGTCCCCAGGGGATCAAAAACGCTTTTTAAAAACCCCAAAAATTTTTACAGCCCGTTTTTCTTGCGGGTTTTCATTGAAAATAAATTTTTATCATTTTTCCCTTTTTTTTTTTTTTTGGGCTTTTTTTTTCCCACATGCTGATTTTAAATAATTTCGGGAAGGGTTTTAAAAACATATTGGGATTTTTTCCCCGCTAGACTGAATAAAACGGGTTTTTGTTTTTGGTTTTTTTTTGTTTTTTTGGGGTTTTGAGGGGACAAAAGGGGGGAAGCAGTCCCTGCTGGGGGGGGCCACGTTTTTGAATTTTTTTTTTTTTTTGGGTTTCATTTATACACTATACAGCAATATTTCCAAAATACCCCCGGTGGGAAAGAAAGCATGTTTCATTTTTAACAGAATCAAAATTTCAATAATGGGGGGAACCCAAAGTTATAAACTTTTTTTCATCTATAAAATTTAAAGGGCCATCTTAATCGTTTCACATCTGTTACCCCCCCTTCCCGGGACTGGAGTTTATTTATGAAAAATTTGTATGGAAAAGGGAACCCTTGTATTTTTCTTTTCCCAGTGCATGTGTTAAAGGACAAAGGGGAAAGGGAAATACCAACAACCTAAAAAGAAACCCACATCAAATTTTTACCTGACAAAACAGGGGGCCCTTTTAAAATCAAACTTAAGTCCACAAACCAAAAGGAAGTTTTGGATTGTACCCAAACATGCGAGCCGATTAAAAGGGGGGAAAACCAAACTAAATTTCCCTTTTTTTTTTTCCCACTCACTTTGGGGGTCCTGAAAGTTTCTCATAACTTCTTGCAAATGCTAAAATATTGCTGCCCCCGTTTTGGTGGCTCTGAATGTTTTCTCATAACTTCTTACAAATGTCTCAAATATTGCTCCTCACCCTCTTTGATAACGCCCAATAAATTTTTGCCCCCCCCCTTCTCTTTCAGTCTCATAAATTTTGCCCTTCCCCTCTTAGTCTTGAAAAATATTGCCCTTACTCTATGAGATTTTCAAATTTTTGCACCTTCCCCCTCTTTAACGTTTGTCTCATAAATTTTTCCCTCTCTGTCCTTTTTAAAGAAATTCTAAAAATATTCCCCACACTGCCCTCTTTAAAAAATCTCACATGAATTTTCCCCTCGCCGTCTTTAAAAAAATTCCTTTCATAAACATTGGGCCCTTTGCCCTGTTAAAAATCTCTTTTGTTTCCTTGGTTTTCAGACTGTGAACCAAGTTACACTGGGTTTTCCGGTTCCACAAACATCAATACATCTACAGGGGTGCTAGGACTACCCGGGTTGCCAAACCTGAAAACAAAAAATCCTGAAGCCGAAAAACCTGAAATCCCATATATAAGAAAATTTTTGAAACAAAAAAAGCTTTCCCCAAATTCATAATACTCAAAGCTAACACGGGTAAAGGCCCATAGACAGCCCCCGGGAGGTGGGGGGAAGAGAGGACAATTTTTGGTGAAGTGGCCCATTGGCTTATGTTAGGTATACGGGGATAGGGGTATTGCCCTAATAGGTGGGGGTAAGGGAGCAACCCCCCTTTTTCCCCCCAAAAAAAAAATTTTCTTTTTTTTACAAGGGGTTTTTAAATGCTCTTTTTTAAAAAGTTTTAAAAAATTTCAACATTAAATTTCCTTTCACAAAAATTTTTGTCTACCTTTGTCAATCAGTTCCTTACCCCTCTCTCTCTTTCACACACACACACACACACAAAGCCCGATCTAATGGGGTAGGAACCAAATATTTTTCACATAAAAAAATTCAGAAACTGCATGCAGTGGCAAAAACAAAAAAACATTTCTTTTAAATCGTTTAAATAGGTAAGCGTTTCCCTTCGGGTGTAATACTGAACAAAACAACTTTGGGGTTTAAACTTGGCAAACCATAATTTAGGGCCCATTTTCCTTTTAATGGACATTGCCCCAAAAACTACAAACAAAAACCCCACTTGATTTTACAGACAAGTTTTTGGTACTGTTAAAACATAAAACTGTTTTTTTAAAATTTCCCGTATAAATTTGTATTTAAAAAAAGAAAGTGAACAGGAAATTTTTTCCCGACTTTTTCCCCCTAAATCAAAACAAAACAAAACAAAACAGCCCCAATTTCTTTAGATGAACTTAACCCCAAAAAACATTTGCCTTGCAAAAGTCAAAGTAAAGAAACACACTGAAAAAAAAAACCCGTAAAAATTACACAAAAAAACGTTTTCCATTTGTATGAAAAATTTTTTTTCATAAACGTTCAAGTGAAAAACAGCAAACAATACGGGGACTACAAAAAAATCCAAAACTATACAAATAAACCGACCCTTATTTCTAAAGGCTTTGGGCATTCTCAAGGCTTTGGTTTTCTTTTAAAAAAATAAGGAAACATTTAACTATTTTTTAAAAAAATTTTTAAATGGGGTTTCCGGGGGAATTTAAAAGCATTTAACTATAAATAAATATATATTTTAAATATAACTGCAAAAGAAAAACGATAAATTCAGTTTTTTTCAAAAAGTGATTTGGGGGAGATTCAATTTGGCAAACCATTAAAAAGGATGGGGGAGGATGTTCCATTAAAAGATAGTGAAGAAAACATTAAAAAAATAAAATTGTTTTTTTAAAATAAAAAAAAAATTAAAAATGTAAAACCCAAAACCCAAAACCGAAGGCCCAGAAGTCCAATTGAAAAGACGAGTCCCTAAAAGTGAAAAAAATACTGAATCAGACATTTAACATAATGCATTTCGAGTCGGTAATTCTTGGGTGACGGAGTTTTCATTTCCAAAATCTCAAGGGAAATAGAGAAAAAACATTTTTGAAAAAATTTTAAAATCAGGGGGCATGTATTTTTTAAACAAATATAACCATTGTTAAAACCATTAATATTTTGAGGGTACTGGAAGGAGAGCCCGGGTTTCCCGGAGGTTAGGGGTGTTTGGGCCTGCCCGCAGGAGACCTGGGAAAAGACAACCCCTCAGAAAAGAAAATTTTCCATAGCCTCCTCCCACCCCAGCAAAAAAAGGGTCCCTTGGCCCTTTTCGGGGTTGGGGGAAGGTGAATTACAAAGGGAGAGTATTGGGCCCTGCCCTTACTATGATGCCCCCAAAGGGGTTTTTTGGAAACAAGCGTTCTGCTCCCTACACCCAAAAGGTTTATTTGCCAAACCTTTTTACCTTTCCAAAAAGTTTTGTGAAAAAATAACCTGTATTACTTTAAAGACACTAAAATTAAAAAAAAAAAAACCCCTGCCAAATATAAAGTTTTCTAATTCAAACCTGAAATTATTTTGTTCTGACCCCAAAAAACATGCGGGATGGGTTTTTTATTGACCTGAAATTTTTTTCCCTTCCCCATGTGACCCAAGCCCTTTTAGTTAATTTACATCAATTTGATCAAAAACAACCGGGAAACTGTGGGACTTTGCACACTTTCAGTTCATCACATAAATAAAAAATAATCATCATTCCCTTATTTCCCTTTTTTTTTTTTTTTTTTTTTTTTTTAACAAAATTTTCCCTTACGATGTCTAAACAAAAAGGTAAAGATGTGTCATGCGGGAAGTGTTCAAATTTTGGTGTGTAATTTTAAAAAAATTTTTTTTGTAAGCTTCTTTTCTCTCAATTTTTAAAGTCAAAAAAACATTTTTTTTATTTTAAATCATTTTTTTTCCAATCACAAAACATCTCAATCCCTAACAAAAAAAAACCCTCCCAAAAAAAGAAATATTGATTGTCATCTTGGGAGTTTCCCCCTTAAAAAAAGTAAAAATTTGGCGAAAATGACTACTAAACCAAGTAATTAAAATACTGTTTGTAGCCAAAAAGGGGAAGACAAAATGCCACTTGCACCCTAAATCCCATCCATCAAACCCAGCAAAACTTAATTCCAAATCTTTTTTGGGGTTTTTTTTTTGGAGAAAAAAGCACGTATTCTTTTTTTGGCTGGCTTTTAAGTTTGGAAATTTTGGCAGATTTCTTGTTGGAAGACAGGCAAGAATTTGTTGGGCCCCTCCACAAAACCCTCGGGAAGGTCCTTCCCATTTATCCGTGACCACACTATACCGACCTTGCTCCTGGTAAAATTTGTTTCCCCCGAAAAACAATTTTCCCCCTCGGAAAAAGGGGTTAATAAAAGGTGGCAGGGGACTTGTTCCCCCAAATGTGGGAATAAATGAAAAAAGACCACAGTCTGGGGGACACGGGCAACAGCTTGCACTTCCCAAAAAGCCCAATACAGTTCATCACATTTGGGCACCCCTTTTTACTTCCTTTTTAAAAAAAACCTTCCATTTCTTCAGTGGAAAAATCATCCATGTTAAAATGTCAGAGACTGAGCAACCCCTTTTTGGTGACTTCAGGAATGTCTGTGACTTTTTGGGGAAATTTGGATAGGTAGTGTCTTCATTCGTGCCATTTCCATAACAAATCGGCACACATTTCTAAGTACAAATCTTCACTGCCACGGGCAATACTGAGGCTCCCTTGTGAAAAAGTTATCGCCCCCCATAAATGAAAACGGGTGTAATGCGGGCCCAAACTTCTGGAACAAAACTAAATGCATGCGACTTGCAAAAAATTTAAATCACAAAATTGTTCCCTTTTTTAATTTAAAGGAAAACCCCTTTTCAACGCTTTCCCCCCCCATTTCAACGAAATCAAATCCAATTAAAAAAAACGCAAACAAGGGTTCAGCTATAAACGCACACAGAACGGGAAAAAATTTCGGCAGTTTCGATCCCCAAAAACCCTTCTCGGGCACAGTTTTTTTTTACACCCCTAAAGTTTTACAGTCTTTTGGGCAACGTCCAAATTTTTGGCTTGTGCCAGTACAATTGCATGACCCTAAAAAGGTTTTTTTTTTCCCACTAGAAACCCTAAATTTACCGTGGGGGGTTTTGCGGGGAAAACACAAAAGAAAAAACCCCCCGGGCCCGAGAATCCCTTTGCACCAAACTTTCAAGGCAAACCCTTTGTTTTTTTCCCCCCACCAAAACCCCCTCCACTCGGGGTTTTTTAACCTTTTCAAGGAAAAAAGAACGTAAAAACCTCCAAAAGGGGGAAAGTTCTTTTTCATTTTTCATTTCCCTTTGGTTTCAGAACTGAACTGAACTGAACATAAAAGGGCCCGTTTTTCGCCCAGCCGCTCGATAAAAAGGGATTATTTCTAAAGCGAACAATGTAAAAATTTTTTTTTCGAGGCTCCCGAAGCAAAACCACTTCCCCTTCACTGCCGATGCGATGTTTTTTTGGGAAAAAAATTTTAAAAAACCCGGGGAAAATTTTTCTCCAAAATTTAAATTTTTTAACCCGAAAAATTTTCTTGAACGAAATGGGAAAACCCAAAAACATTCCCCCCGAAATTATTAAAAACCCGGAAAATATATTTTAAAACGAAATGGGAAAAACCGGGAATTTCCGGCCCCAGGGTCGGAAAATTAGCACCCCTACACCCTAGCAGGGTTTGATTTTTTTTTTTTTTTTTTTTTTTTTTGGGAATTTTAAAGGAAAAAGTCCAAAAATCCCAAACCTTTTAACAATCGGGGTCCACAAAAAATCTTATCTTTGGGTTTTTGGGCCCACACCCATCATTCCATAAAATTAAAGGGTTAAAAAAACCCGGAAAGGCAAGTGTTTTGTTTAATTTTCCCAAAAAAAGGGACAAAAACCCAAACAAAAGGTGAAACAGTACCCTGGCAGGGTCAAACTCAGACCCCGGGAAAATTTACTGACATCTACAACCCGGGGAAAGGGGCGAGGGGGTCTGGACGTCAACACAACCGCAGTTGGAGCCAGGGGAATGGTTTCCCCGAGCTAGGCCTTGATTGAAGTGAAGAAAAACTGATAAACCTATGCGAGGTCCCATTCTCCCAAGTGCCCTTCTATTCTGAAAGGGGGGAAAGGGGTACAAAGGGGCACAGAACCTACAGGTTTCCCCCCAAAAGGGGGGGAAAAACCGTGAAACCAAGGCAGTAAAACCAACATTTCCACAAGGGGGAAAAGGCGGGTACAACAGCAAAACCTACGGGTTTTCCACAAGGGGGAAAATGCTTGTACGAAGGCAGTAAAACCACGGGTTTTCCAAAAGGGGGAAAATGCGGTACAAAGGGCCCATAGAACCTAAGGTTTCCAAAAAGGGGGGAATCGTGTACGAAGGAAAGCAAAAACCCTTTACGGGTTTTCCAAAAGGGGGGAATGCGTGTACAAAAGGCAGCGAACCTACGGGTTTTTCCAAAAAGGGGGGAATGCGTTTTAGAAGGCAGAAGAACCTACATTTTTCCACTTAAAACATATTCAGAATCAATAAAGTTTTTTTTTTTTTCCAACCACATCTCGTCAGAAATAAAGAAAAAGCCTGCAGTGCTTTTTCTTAAAAATTGCCGAGCGGAAAGGGATTTCGTCTATAGAAATTTTAATTAAAATAAAAACCTTGTTTTTTAATAAAATTTTTTTAAAAAACAAATTTTTTTCCCCCGAGTTTTTTTAAATTTTGAAAAAAAAAACACACTACTAACAATTAAGAAAGAACTCGCATTTTTTTCTCCATGGAAACCCACCCTCACACTCTCTAAAAAAAATCAACAGGAAAAAGGGCCCAAAATTTTTTTTCCCTTCGCTCCAAAATCTTTCCATTTTTAACCCAAAAAACCAACAGTTTTAATACCTTCACATCACTATCACACATTTTCAAAAATTCTCCTTTCTGCTCTCCCCTCCCCGCCCCGCTCATTTTCTCTCTCTCTCCTCCCCCTTCTTCTCTCCTTTTCCCCCACCTCTGTTCATAAAAGCCAAAATTCCTCATCCTCATTCCCCGGCAGTCAGGTGCCCCGACTTTTCCCCCTTTTTTAACTTTTTTACGCGGGTTTTCCGGAATGGCTTTTGCAGGTTTGGGCCCTTTGTATTTGGGGAACACAACATTTTTTTAAAAATCCCCCACTTGCTAAACCCGAAAGGGGAAGAAAAAGGGGTTTCACTTTTTACTGAACAGGAAAAGAAAGGGAACACACAAAAAATGAACACCGCCCTTTAACCCGACATAAAAAGAAAGGAACACTCACAATAAAAACCCTTCCTCCCAACTGACCCTAAAAAAAAAAGGGGAACACACACAATATGAAAACCCAAATCCGGAAAAAAAGCATATAAAGACCTTTCAAAATTTGGGGCATTATCACACTTCCAATGGACTAATGGGTGCCCTACGACGTGGAAAGCAACCCCTGGCATTTAAAACCAAAAAAACTCCCAATTTTTCTCTTTTTTTGCCCAAGTGGGGTGTGTTTTTTTCCCCTTTTTCCCCAACTTGAAATCGGGGCACTTTCAAATTTTTAGACCCCACTTCAAAGATTTCTGAACCTAAACCACTCCCCCACACCCCTTTTGCTGGGGTTTAAACTGGATAAAAGCTCCCCCCAACACATTTTTAAAATTTTCAGCAGACGAAAAAAAGGGCCCAAAACCCCTTTTCCCCCGCTCGGGGAAACCCAACAGCCCCAAAATTTTTTAAAAAAAGGGAAAAAAAAAGGGTTTACCCTGTGAGGGGCCCTACACACGGGGAGAAAAAAAAGGGCATCCGAGTCTTTTTTGCAATTTTCCCCCAAACCTCCCTTTTTTTAAACTACCCCCCCCCGATGACTAGGTCGCCCAAGACCCATACAGTTTTACACAGCCAATACTGACTTTTTTAAACCAAGTTCTCTCCCCGGGAAGCCCCGCTGTTTTGTACAAAAACCCATGCTGCCCGTAAGCCCTCCAAGATTTTTACCCCTTTAAACAAAAATGATGCGGCAACGGGGTTTGCCTCTGACCCATGCTCAATGGGCGGGCCAGTCCAGTTACTGCTTTTTAAAAAGGTTTTGGGCCCCTCCACGATCCCATCACGGGCAGTGTACGGGTTCAAATGACAAAACGGATTATATCTTAAATTCCCTTCAGATGCACTCAAAAACAAAAAAGCGGGCAGAATGATGCTGATCGGGTTTTTGACAGACAAAACCCTTTTCTTTCAAAAGTTTTACCCAGCTCTAGAGATAAAACACCACGGGTTTTTTCTGGGTCCGGAAACTACCCGGGAACCCACGAAAAATATTTAAAAAAGAGAGATAATCTTTTCCCCGCTTTGTTCTTCATCATTTGGGCCCCAATTATTTGTCCATAAAAAAAATACAGAACTACAAAATTATTAAATCTGTAACAAACATTTTTTTTTTTTTGTTAAAAATTTCATAAAAAAAATTTGGAAGTGTGATTCTAGATAAAATTTAAATTATGCAGGCACGACTATCAAACTCCCAAAAGGGGAAAAAGTTTCTGTCCCCAAAAGGATTTTCCAACTCCCAATGTTTTTTTTCCCTCATACAGACATTCCAGGCAAGACTTCACCCTTACTTGGGGGCGGGGACATCCCCAAAAATAATTGGGGAAACCCAAAGAAACACTCTAAAACTCAATCCTTGATAAGATCCCCCAATGAAAACTAAAAACCCCCCAGAATTTTAACCCCCCCTTGTGTAACTAACCCCAACCCTTGGAATCATCCCCGTTTATTTTTAGCACTTCCCTCTCCAACGCATTTTTTAAACATTTTAACTAAATTCACATGAATGTTTTTTTCCAAAAGAAAACAAACTGAGGGGTAAAAATTTTAAAGTAAGGACTTTGGACGAGCGGAAAAGAATCAACTCTTGATTTTGGGCAGAGTTTACCTTTTTTTTCAGCAGGGAAATTGTTTCGCATTTTTAAAGCAAAAAAACTGTTCCAAGAAAAAAAATTTTCCCCGCAAAAGTGTAAGTCTGAAAGCGCTAAGAATCAAATTCCCCGGGAAAAAGGAAAATGAGAGCATGTAAAAAAGGGGGCAAATGTCCTATGCAAAAAGGAAATGCATTCAAAGTGCTCTCTAAAGGAAGCTACTTCCCCCCCAAAGGGGGTCTTTTGGGGGGGTTTTTGAGAATTTTTTACAAAACCTGGCGCAGCCCCTTCTTTTGGGGGCTTTTTTTTCCCTTTTTTTTTTAAATAAAAATTTTTGGGTTTTTTTAAAAATTTGTGAAAAAGATAAACCCACAGATTTAAATTGTCATTTACTTTTACCGGTTTTTTTTCCCAAACCAAAAGTTTAAAGTAACAGCAGACCTGTTAAAACATACAATTTCACTGCACTTGTATTTTGTTGAAAGAAATGACAAAAATGGTAAATAAAAAAAAAAAAAAATTTCTTAAATTTTTAAAAAAATTTTTCCCAAACCCAAAACTACACAAAAATTTTTCTTGAGTGGGAAATTCCCCTTGAGGACGCAACATTTCTGCCCTTGGTGTGTCCCCATTTCAGGGGCTTCCAACAAAGACAACGACCTTCTAACCCCACGTCCCTTAAATTTTGGGTGTTGCTAAATTTGCTTCTTTCGATAAAAACAAAATACGGGGGACAACAGCAGCGACTACAGGCTCTAAATTTTTAACACAAAAATAAACAAACAAACAAAAAAAAATCCATCATAAAATGGCAAAAAATTGCCCTAAAGAATCCCATTTGGAACCGGGGATGAAAAAATTTTGTGTGAAGGAGCCTCTTCAAACCACTTTCCCGCACAAAAAGATAATTTAAAAAAACTGCAAGGAAGGGGGAACTGCCCCAAACTGCTTTCTCATGGGCAAAAAATTGAATGTTTGAAACAAGTGGTCCCCCCCCTTATGCTTATTTTTTAAAACATTTTTTCAAAAAATAAAATGATTTTCCGAGTTTGAAAACCCCCAATAAAAAAGTCCAAAAACCCTGACATGTTAAAAACCCAAAATTTTTCAACCCCCCATGGGGCGGGCTGGGAGCCTAAGATAAAATTTTTTTTTTTGTTATGGATCCCCATTAATTTTAAAAATGAAGCACCCCTTTCATTCCAGCCCATCAGCCCAAACGGGCCCCAGGCGGGAAGGCCTTCCCAAAACTCCCAAAACTCATGGGGCTGAAAGGGTTAAATGCAAAGCAAACTTCCACTCAAATTTCTTTCTCCCCCGTTGTTTCTCTGTGGCAATTCCTTTTTTTTTGGAAATTCCTCTCCCTGCACAGCAACATTTTCATGAGAACCAAACAACTACAACATCACCAAACACAAACAACTACAAAAATCCCCAAACCAAAACCATGCCCCTGCGGCTACCATCATAAACACCACTTTTTTTCTGGGGCTGCTACTTCACCCTTCTTTCGCCCCTACCATTCAATTTCAGCTAAAGACGCCACAAAGTGCGGGGCTAGCCCAATAACCCCTTACCCCAAATTTTCTGCTGAACTATAAGACCACAGGTGCGGGGTTTTGCAGCTTGATAATGACCCCACCCATTACATGAAAAAAAAAAGTGTTTGGGATACAGAATTGTGAAAAAATTTGGGGCAGATTGAAAGATACTGTTGAAGGGGGCCCCTATTAGAGATATTCCCCTTTGAAGTCAACTCTCACAATAGTTTTTAAAAAAAAAAAAAGAGAGAGAAAAAAAGAAAACGGGAAAACTAATCAAAGTTTTTCCTTTAAAAAACGCCAAGTTTCATTAAAATTTTTCTTCGTTAAATCTTAGGTTCCTTTTCACGGAAAAGATTTGGTGGTTTACCCCAAATTTCAATTCTTTCGTAAATGATACAATTTTTGCGTAAACAGATTCAATTCAGTATGTGGACAGGTTAAAATGGACCGAAGGGATACGTCACACGTTTAAAACAGGGGTGCCCCTGCCTCTCACCTGCTTTTTTAAAACAAAAGGCTTTCTTTGCCGGGTACAGGGGGAAACCAGGGACAATTCCTGGTGTCCTGCCCTAAACCCTCCCTGTGTTTTAACCGGGCCCTTTTTTTTGGGCCAGTACAGAGGAAACCTGGAAAATTCCGGGTTCCTGCCTTCCAGCCTGCTGTGTTTTAAAAAAAGGCTTTCCCTTTTGCCATTAAGGGGAAAAACCAATGGAAAAATTCCCTTGGGGGTCCGCCTCTCAGCCTCTTTTTTTAACACAGGTTTTTTCTTTCCCAGTACAGAAAAAAAGCCCAAAGGGGAAAATTTCCTTTTGGTTTTTCCCCTTTTCCCCAAATCTAAATTTGCTTAAACCTCTTCCCTGGGAATTAAACCACTCCCCTTTGGGCCCTAAAAAATACAGTGTACTTGGGTTAATTTTGCCAACAGTCTGCACAGATTTTCCGGGGTTTTTGGTGAAACCCCATTTAAATTCCCTTCCGGGCCTATTTGAAAATAAAAACACTGCCCCCAATAGGCCCCCAAAATTGGTCCTTACTCTTTGTGCCAATCAGTCCCCCCCTTAAAAGGGCGTTCCAATGAATTTCCCCCGGGCAAATTTTTTTTCTCCCGCTCCCTTTTTCCTAAAAAACCCCTTTCCCTTTCCTTTTCTTCCTCCTCCTCACTGCCTTTCAACCGGGATAATTTCCCCCAAACTTTTTTCCGTACACAATTTTCTTTTCCACTGTCTTTCCCACTTCCCCCCCCACATTCCAAATTTTTTTTCTTTTTTCATTACCCCTTTTCCTTTCTTTTTCTCTTCCCCTCCCTGGAAACTAAACAGCTGTCTTCTTGACATTTTACTAGGGCTGTCAATCCATTTTTTCACAGCAGCAGAGGACAAAATTTTCCCGTTAGTTTTTAAAAATTCTAAGGGGCATTGTACAGTATACCATTTAAAATTAAAACATAACAAAAAAAAAGAGTTATAAAAATTTTTTTGCATACTGTAATTTTTTTTTTCCCCCCCCAAAAAAAATTTTTTAAAAAAACCCCCCAAAAAAATTTTTTTTTTTTTTTTCACCCCAAAATTTTTTTTTTTTTTTAAAAAATTTCCCTTTTCCCTTTAAAAAAAAATTTTTCAAAACCCCCCGAAAAAACCCCAAAAAAGCCGGGGTTTTTTGGGGGGAAAAAAAAAAAAGGGGGGTTTTTTTTTAAAAAAAAGGGGGGGGAAAGGGGGGGAAGGGGGGGGGGGGGGGGTGGAAAAGGGGGGGAAAAAAAAAAAAAAACCCCACGTTTCAGTAGAAAAAAAAAAAAAAACCCTTTAAACCCAAAAAAAGGGTTTTAAAATTATTTTTTAAAAAAAAAAAAAAAAAAAAAAAAAAAAAAAAATTTTTTTTTATTTTTAAAAAAAAAAGGAAAAAGAAATTTTTTGGGGGGGGGGGGTTTAAAAAAAAAAAAGGGGGGGGGGTTTTTTAAAAAAAAAAGGGGGTTGGCCAAAAAAAATGGGGGCCCCGGGAACCCGGGGGGGGGCCCAAAAATTTTCCCCCGGGGTTTAAAAAAAATTTTTTTTCCCCCGGTTTTAAAAAAAGGGGGGGCCCCCCCCAACGAAAAACCCGGTAACCCCGGGGGGGAAAAAAAGGGGGAAAAAAAAAATTAGGGGAAAAACCCCCCTTTTTGGGGAAAAATTTTTTAAAAAAAAAAAAAGGGGGGGAAAAAAAAAACCGGGGGGGGGGGGAAAAAAAAAATTTTTAAAAAATTTTTTTAAAAAAAAACCCAAAAAAAGGGGAAAATTAAAAACCCCCCAAAAAAAAAAAAACCCCTTTCCCCCCCCAAAAAAACCCCCCCCCAAAAAAAGGGCCCCGGCCCCCCCCCAAAAAAAAAACCCCCCCCCCCCCAAAAAACCCCAAAACCCCCCCCCAAAAAAATTTAAAACCCCCCCCAAAAAAAAACCCCCCCCAAAAAAAAAAAAACCCCCCCCCAAAAAAAAAGGGTTCCCCCCCCAAAAAAAAGGGGGAAAAAAAAACCCCCAAAAAAACCCCCCAAACCCCCAAAAAAAAAAAAAAGGGGGGGGGGCATGGGAAAAAAACCCCCGGGGGGGGGAAAAATTTCCGGTTTCCCCCCCCCCTTGGGGGGGGGTTTTTTTGGGGGGGCCCCCCCCCTTTTTTTTTTTTAAAATTTTTTAAAAAAAAAAACCCAAAAACCCCTTTAAATTTAAAAATGGAAAAACCCCCCCAAAAAAAAATTTTTTTTTTTTTTTTCCCCCCCCCCCCCCCGGGGGAAGGGCCCCCGGGGGGCCCCCCTTTCCCCCGGGGGCCAAAGGGCCCCCCTTTAAAATTTTGGGGGAAAATTTTTTTAAAAAATTTTTTAAAAAGGGTTTCAATGGGGAAAAAAAAAGGGGAAAAATTTTTTTTGGGGGGCCGGGGTTTTTTAAAAAGGGGGGCCGAAAAAGGGGGGGAAAAACCCCCCCAAAAAAAAAGGGGTTTTTTGGGGGAAAAAATTGGGAAAAAAGGGGGGAAAAAGGGAAAAAAAAGAATTTTAAAAAAAAGGGGGAAAAATTTAAATGGGGTTTTGGGGAAAAAAAATGGGGCCCGGAAACCCCCCCCAAAATTTCCCCCTTTCCCCCCCCCCCCGAAACCGGGAGGGAAAAAACCCCCCCCCCTTTTTTTTCCCTTTGGGGTTTTTTTTTAAACTGCTACCCAAAAAAGGGGAAAAAAAGGGGGAAAAAACCCCCCCCGGGGGGATTTTAAAAAAACCCGGAAGGGGTTCCCCTTTTTTTTTTGGGGGGAAAAAAAATTTTTTTTTCAAGGGGGGGGGAAAAAAACCCCCCCCCCCCTTTTCCCGGGGCCCCTTTTTTTAAAAAACCCTTTTAAAAAAAGGGGGCCCCCCTTTTAAATTTTTGGGGCCCCAAAAAACCCCAAAAAAAAAAAAAAAGGAAACCCCTTTTTAAAAAGGGGAAAATTTTTTCCCCCCCTTTTCCCCCAAAAAAAATTTTTTTTTTTTTTTTTCCAAAAAAAAATTAAAAAAAAATTTTGGGAAAAAAAAAAAGGGGGGAAAAATTTTTAAAAAAAAAAAAAGGGAAAAAAAAAAAAAATTTTTTAAAAAAAAAACAGGGGAAAAAAAAAAAATTTTTTTTAAAAAAAGGGTTTTTTTAAATTTTCCAATTTTTTTTTTTTTTTTTTTTTTGGAAAAAAAAAACCTTTCCCCCCATTTTTAACCTTTTTTTTTTCACCCCCCTTTTAACCTTTTTAATTTAAAAAAATTTTTTTTAATTTTTAAATTTTTTAAAAACCCCCCTTTTTTGGCCAAAAAACCCCCCCCTTTTTTTTTCCTTCCCCCCCCTTTTTTTTTTTAATTTTAACCTTTTATTTTCCCCTTTTTTTTTTCCCTTTCCTTCCAAAAATTTTTTCCCCTTTTTTAAAATTTTTTTAAACCCTTTAACCCCAATTAAAATTTTTTTTTATTTTTTTTTTTCCCCCCCTTTTTTTCCAAAATTTTTTCAAAAACCCTTTCCTTCCAAAATTTTTCCCCCCAAAAAATTTTTTTCCCCCTTTTTTTTTTTTAAAAATTTTTGGAATTTTAAAATTTTTTTCCCCCAAATTCAAAATTTAAAAATTTTCCCCAATTTAAAAATTTTTTTTTTTTAAAAATTTTTTTCCCCAAACCCCTTTTTTCCCAAAAAAATTTTTTTTTTTTACAAATTTTTTTTAAATTTTCAATTTTTCCCTTCATTCCTTTTTTTTTTTTTTTAAAAAAAACCTTTTTAAAATTTTTTAAAAAAATTTTTTTTTTCCCCCCCAAAAAAAACCCCAAACCCTTTTGGGCCCCCCCCCCCCCCAAAAAAAATTTGGGGTTTTTTTTTTTTAAAAAAAAAACCCCCCGGGGCCAAACCCTTTTTCCCCCCCCCTTTTTTTTTTTTTTCCCCTTCCTTTTTCCCCCCCCATTTTTTTTTCCCAAAAAAACAAAAACCCCCGGAAAATTGCCCCCCTTTTTTTCAAAAATTTTAAAAAAAAAAAAAAAAAAATGGAATAACCCTTTTCCCCTTTTTTTTTCCCCCCGGGGTTTTTTTTCCCTTTTTTAAAAAACGTTTTCCCCAAAAAAAACCCCCCAATTTCCCTTTTTTTTTTGGGTTTTCCTTAAAAAAAGGTTCCCCAAAAAATTAAACCCCCAAAAAATGTCCAAAAAACCCCAAAAATTTAAAAAAATTTTAAAATTTTTTTTTTAAAAAAAAATTTTTTTTCCCCCTTTTTAAAAAAAAAAATTTTTTTTTTCAGGCCCCCCTTTTTTTTTTTTTAAAAAAAAAACCCCTTTGGGGAACCCCAAAAAACCCCTTTAAAAATTTTTTTTAATTAAAAAATTTTTTTAAAACCCTTTTTTCCCCCCCCCAAAAAAAAACCGGGCCCCCAAAAAAAATTTTTTTTTAAAATTTTTTTTTTTTAAATTTTAAAAAAAATTTTCCCTTTTTTTTTTAAATTTTTTAAAAATTTTTTGGGGGAAAAATTTTTTTTTTTTTAAAAAAAATTTACTTTTAAAACCCCCCCCCCAAAAAAAAAAAAATTTTTTAAAAAAAAAAAGGGGAAAAAAAAAAACCCCCACAAAATTTTCCCCCCAAACTTTTTTTTTTAAATTAAAATTTTTTTTTCCCCCTTTTTAAAAAAAAATTTTTTTTTTTAAAACCAAAAATTTTTTTTTCAAAAAAGTTTTTTCCCCCCCGGGGTTTTTAAAATTTTTTTTTTGGGAAAAAGGGGTTTTTTTTTAAAAAAATTTTTTTTTTAAAAAAAAAAAAAAAGGTTTAAAAGCCCCCCAAAAAATTTTTTTCCCCCAAAATTCCCCCTTTTTTTTTAAAAAAAATTTTTTTTCCAAAAAAGGTTTTCCGGGGAAAAAACTTGTTTATTTTCCCTTTTTCCCTTTGGGTTTTTTGGAAAAAGGGTTTTTTTAAAAAAAAAAAATTTTTTAAAAAAAAACCAAAATTTTTTTCTTTTTTCCCCCCCAAATTTTTCCCCCCCCCCCCTTTTTTTTTTCCAACCCTTTTTCCTTTTTTTACCCGGAAAAAAACCCTTTTTTTCCTTAAAAAAAAAAAAATTTAAAAAAAAAATTTTTTTCCCCCAAATTTTTTTTTCCAAAATTTCCCCCCTTTTTTTAATTTTTAAAAAAAAAAAAAAAATTTTCCAAAAAAATTTAAATTTTTTTTAAAAAATTTTTTTCCCTTCCTTTTTCCTTTGGGGCCCCTTTTTTAAAAACCCTTTTTAAAAACCCCCCCCTCCCCCCTTTTTCCCTTTAAATTTTGGGGGGGTTTTTTTTAAGGGGTTTTTTCTTTAGGGTTTTTCCCCCAAAAAAAATTTTTAAAAAATTTAAATTTTTGGTTTTTTTTTTTTAAAACCCAAACCCCCCTTTTTTCCCCCCCCTTTTTTTTAAAAAAAAAATTTAAAAGGGAAAATTTTAAAAAACCCCCCCCCCAAAAAAAATTTTAAAAAATTTTCCAAATTTTAAAATTTTCCCCCCCACAAATTTTTTAAAAAAACCCCCCCTTTTTTCCCCCTTCCCCCCGGATTTCCCTTTTTTTTTCAAAAAATTTTTTTAAAAAAGTTACCTTTAAAAAACCCCGAAAAATTTTTTTTTTAAAAAAAAACCCAAAACAATTTTTCCCCCAAAATTGGAACCTTCCCCAATTTTGGGGGGGCCCCGGCCCCCAAAACCCAAAAATTTTTTAAAACCCAAAAAATTCCCCCCCCCCCGGAAAACCCTTTTATTTTTTTTTTTTTTCCCTTTGGGCCCCCTTTTTTTCCCCCCCCCCAATTTTAAAAATTTTTTCAAATTTTTTTTTTCAAGTTTAAAAAAATTAACCGCCAAATTTTCTTTAAAAAATTTTAAACCCCTTCCCTTTTTTTTTTAACCCTTTTTTTTTTTTAAAATTTTTTTTAAAAAAAAAACCCAAAATTTTTTTTATTTAAAAAACCCTAATTTTTTTTCCCCCCCAAAAAAAAAAAAAACCAAAAATTTTTTTTTTTTTTAAAATTTTTTCTTCCAAAAAAAATTTTTTTTTTTTTTAAAAAACAATTTTAAACCCCCCCCCCCCCCCCAAAAAAATTTTTTTTTTTAAAAAATTTTTCCCCTTTTTTAAAAATTTTAAAAAAAGGTTTTTAATTAAAAATTTTTTCCCAAAAAAAAAACCTTCCCTTTTTTTTCCCCCTTTAAAAAAAACCCTTTTAAAAAAAAATTTTTTTTCCAAATTTTTTTTTTAAACCCTTTTTATCAAAATTTTTTTTTAAAAAATTTCCCCTTTCCTTTTTTCCCCCCCCTTTTTTCCCCCGGGTTTTTTTTTTTTTTTCAGGAAAAAAATGGTTTTTTTTTTCCCCCTTTTCCCTTTTCCCCTTTCATTTTTTTTTTGGGGGGGGGGGGGAAAATTGGGAAACAAAAATTTTTTAAAAAAAACATTTTAAAATTTTAAAAAAAAAAAGGGGGGAAAAAAAAAAATTTAAAAAAAAATTTCCCCCAAACCCTTTAAAATTTTCCCCCCCCCCAAATTTCTAAATTTTTAAAAATTTCCCCCTTCCCCAAACCAAAAAAAATTTTTTAAAAATTTTTTAACCCCTTTTTTTAAAAAAAAAAAAATTTTAAAAACCCCCTTTTCCCTTTTTAATTTTCCCCCCCCGGCCCCCCCGGGAAAAAAAAATTTTTTTTTTTTTGGGGGCCCCCGGGGTTTTAACCCCCCCAAACCCCCCCCCCCCCCCCCCCCCCCCCCCCACCCCCCAAACCCCCCCCCCCCCACCCCTTTTAAAAAATTTTTAAAAAAAAAAAACCCTCCCCAAAAAACCCCCTTTTTTTTTGTCCTTTCCTTTTTTTAAAAAAAAAACCAAAAAATTTAAAAAAAAAATATTTAAACCCCCTTTAAAAAATTTTTTTTCCCCCCAAAAAAACCCCCCCTTTTTTTTTTCCCCCCCCTTTTCCCCCTTTAAAAAAACCCAAAAATTTTTAAGAAAAAAATTTTTTTTGGGGGGAAAAAAAAAAAAAACCCCAAAACCCCCCCTTTTAAAAAAAAAAAGGGTTTTTGGGGGGGGGGAAAGGGGAAAAAAAAAAATTTAAAAAAGGGAAACCCCAAAAATTTTCCTTTTCCCCGGGGGGAAAAAACATTTTTTTTTCCCCCCCCAAAAAAATTTTTTTTTAAAGGGTTAAAAATTTTTTTCCCCCCAAAAAATTTTTTTAAAAAAATTCCCGGGGGGGGAAAAAAGGGCCCCAAAAAAAGGGGCCTTAAAACCCAAAAGGGGGCCCAAAAAAAAGGGGTTTTTTTTTAATTTTTTTTTTAAAAAATTTTTTTAAAAAAAAAAAAAAGGGAAAAAAATTTTTAAAGGGGTTTTAATAAAATTTTTTTTTTGGGGAATTAAAACCCAAAACCCCCCCCCCTGGGGTTTCCCCCAAAAAAGGGGTTTAAAAAAAACCCCCCCCCCTTTCCCTTGGGCCCCCTTTTTTGACAACCCCGGGGATTTTTTTTTTTTTTTTTTTAAAATTTAAATTTAAAAAAAAACCCTAAAAAAAAAATTTTTTTTTTTAAAAATTTTTTTTAAAAAACCCCCCAAAAAAAAAAGGGGAAAAAAAAAAAAAATTTGGCAAAAAAAAAAGGGGTTTTCCAAAAAAGGGTTTAAAAAATGGCCCCTTTTTAAAAAGGGGAAATTTTTAGTTTTTGGGGGAAAAGGCCCCCTTTTTTAAAAAAAATTTTTTAAAGGGGGTTTTTTTTGGGGAAAAAACCCCTTCCCCCCAAAAACCCGGGGGTTTTCCCCCGGCCCCCCCCCCTTTTTTTCAAAGGGGCCCTTTTTTCCCCCTTTCCCCCCCTTTTGGGGTTTTTTCCCCCCTAAACCCCCCCCCCCTTTTTTTTTTTTTAAGTTTTTAAAAAAAACCCCTTTTTCTGGCCAAAAAAAAAAAATTTAAAAAAAAAAGGGGGGTTTGGGGGCCCCTTTGCCCAAAAAAACAAATTTTTAAAAAAAAAAAAAAAAAAAAGGGAAAAAAGGGGCCAACCAAAAAAACCCAACCCCCAAAAGAAAAAGGCTTTCCCCGGGGTTTTTTTTTTTTAAAAAAAAAAATTTTTTGGTTGGGGTTTTTTGGGGAAAAAACCCCTTTTTTTAAATTCCCCCTTTTTTAAAAAAGGGGTTTTTAAAGTTTAAAATTTTTTAAAAACCCCCTTTTAAAAAAAATTTCCGGGGTTTAAAAAAAATTTTTTTTTTTTTAAAAAAAAAAAATTTGGGGGGGCCCGAATTTTTCCCAAGGGGAAAAGGGGAAAAAAAATGGTTTTTTAAAAAAAAAATTTTTTAAAATTTTTTAAAAAATTTTTTTAAACAGGTTTTTGGGGGGCCCCCCCCCCCCCCCCCCCCCAAAAAAACCCCCCCCCCCCCCAAAAAACCCAAAAAACCCAAAAAAAAAACCCCAAAAAAATTTTTTATCCAAAAATTTTTTAAAGAGGGGGAAAAGGGGGTTTTTTTAAATTTCCCCCAAAAAATTTTTTTTCCCCCCCCCCCCCCCCAAAAGGGGAAAAAATTTTTTTAAAAAAATTTTTTTTTTAAAAAAAAAAACCCCCCTCCCCCTCCCCGGGGGAAATTTTTTTTCCCCCCCCTTTTTTGGGCCCGGGTTTTTTTCTTTCTTTTTTTTCCCAAAAACCCCCCCCCCCGGCCTTTTAAAAAACCCCCGGGGGGGGAAAAGGGGTTTTTTTTTTTTTTTCCCCAAAAAAACCAAAATTTTTTAAAAAAAAAAATTAAAAAAAAAATTTTTTTTTTTTCCCCCTTTTTTTTTAAAAAAAAAAATTTTTTTTTCCTTTTTTTTTAAAAAAAAAAATTTTAAAATTTTCCCCCCTTTCCTTTTTTTTTTTAAAAAAGGGGGGTTTTTTTAAAAAAATTTTAAATTTTAAAAAAAACCCTTTTTTTTTTTTTTTTTTTTTTTTTTTTTGGGGGGGGGGGGGGGGGGTTTTTTTTTTTTGGGTTTTTTTCCCCTTTAAAGGCTTTTAAAAAAAGGGGGGTTTTGGGGGGGGTTTTTTTGGGTTTTTTTTTGGGGTTTTTTTTTTCCCAAAAAATTTTTTTGGGCCCTTTTTTTTTTAAATTTTTTTTGTTTTTTAAAATTTTCCCCCCCCCAATTTTTAAAAAAAAATTTTCCCGGGAAAAAGAAAAATTTTTTTAAAAATTTTGGGGCTTAATTTCCCTTTCCCAAAAATTTTTTAAAACCCAAAAAAATTTTGGAAAAAAAAGGGGGGGGGGGGGGGTTTTTTTGGGGGGTTTTTTTTTTTTTTTTGGGGGGGCCCCCCCCCCAAAAAAAAAAAAAAAAACCCCCCAAAAAAGGGAAAAAAGGGGGGGTTTTAAAAAAAACCCCCCAAAATTAAAACCCCCCTTTCCCCCATTTTATTTAAAAAATTTTTTTTTTTTCCCAGTTTCCCAAAAAATTTTTTTAAGGAAACCAAAACCCCCCCAAAAAAAAACCCCCCCCGGGTTTTTTTAAAAAAAACCCAAAGGGGGGGTGGGTTTTTTCCCCCGAAATTTTCCCCCTTTTCCCCCCAAAAAAAAAAATTTTTTTCCCCTTCCCCCCCCCCAAAATTGGGGGGAAAAAAACCCCCCCCCCCCCCCCCCCCCCCCGGAAAAACCCCCCAAAAGGGGGTTTTCCCCGGCCCCCCCCCAAAAAAAAAAAACCCTTTTTTGGGGCCCCCCAAAAAATTTTAACCCGGGGCCCCCCCTTTTTTTTTAAAACCCCCCCAAAAAGGGGGGGCCCCCGGGGCCCCAAAAAAAAATTAAAAACAAAACCCAAAAACTAGGGGCGATTGCGAAAAAGGGTTTTGATAACTAAAAATTTTATTTTTTCAAGAAAGGGGGGAAGTGGGGGGAAAGGGTGGGGGTGGGGTCATTCTTTCAAGAGGATTCTTACATTTTGAGCGTTGGTTCATATACTTATCAAGCACTCTTTCATTCACATTCACGAACTGCACTCTACCATACCAGGTCAGTCCAGGATTTTGCCAAGCCCTTCAAACTAATTGCTGGGCCCCAGTCCGAGTCTTCAGTGTCACACTATCATCTTAAGTCTAGCAGTGGTACTACAAAGTACTACTAGTATTGCCTAGAATGTCCTTGTCATAGTGCTATGTCACTGAAACAACACCCGAAACACGACATTGCTCTCATGAGCTGAATTACACGTTGAGAAATGTCTTATGCGAGCCTGGGTGTCTTTCTGCCCCCTACGGTCAATGAACACTTCTCAAGCGAGGTGCACTTCGCCGAGCTTACAAAAAATTCGTGCGTCCTACAGGGTACATCTCTGTCGACACTGACACTAGTGGCAGCATCCAATATCAATGCCAGTGCCTGTCTTTTTTGGGGATAAACACTGAAAGCTCGAGATAAGCACAAATTAGGTGTTTACCAATGTTCAGAACACTTCGGTTTCCTCCAACCAGCCCTACGAGTTTAAAGCTGAATATTTTTCAATCACACGTGTTGTTTTTACCTGGCAGCGTAACTACAAATGTTCTGTAAGTAATCTCCCTTGCAATGATGAGAGGTGGGGGGAGGCCGGGGGTGTCTCGCTTTATCCCCCAACTTATACAAAAACAAAAACAAAAAAACTCGACAAAATTTACCAAAGCTAATCAAAACTCATCGAAACTCACTGAAACTGGCCATAAACATGATCATCGTTTTTAAATCATCAGAATAATTATACAACTTTTTGGGTATTGTTACTCCACTTTCAAGTCTTTTTATCTTCAAAATCAACATCTGAAAAAAATAACATAAACCGCTCATACAACTCGAAATCGGCCTTTCATCTACAATTCTCTTTCTTTAGACATTAGAAATTTTTTTACTTTAAAAAGAAACATCATCAATGACAGCGTGACTGTCATGATCACCACTACAACTGTATTCCATTAATTTCCCTTTTCCTTCATCTAAACATTTTCGTATCACCACAACCATCGTCGTCGTTGTCATCATCATCATCACGTCATCATGATCATCTCATCATCAAAATCGTCGTCGTCGTCGTCGTTCGTCGTCGCCGCCGCTGTCGTCGTCGACGTCGTCGTCATCGCATTAATTGTAAATGATTGTCTATCATCAACATCGCCAACATCACAATCTTCACATTTCTATCAGAATTTTTTTTTTTTTTTTTTTTTTTTTTGCTGTCCCAACCTCTGCGCCACCTCAGAGGCGTGCACCCACGCCGCTCATTCCGACCCCCCCCGTCCACAGCCATAGCCGGCCGGCCCCCGCCGCAGCCCCGGGCACCAGCAATCCACAGGAGCATTTAAAATGTCAAGTCGTCAAGAGGCAACCCACCAAGGAGACACTGCACTGCTGCCGAGTCACTTCGGGGGTTTGTTCAGTGGCGCCTGTTCTGATCTAACATACGCAGGACACCACCTACTAAGCCCCCTACTTACGACAAAAATTTGGCTTAGTCGCGGAGCCGGCGTGAGTGAGCTCTCCCCCCGGGAGGGCGCCACCACGTCCGTCCAACGACAGCCCCCATGGACTCGCCGATACCGGTGACCCCGACGGAAGCAAACCAAGGCCACAGACGTGGAGAGCACATCGAAATTGAGGTCACCATGAGAGCGGGCATGAGGGCCACAGAACTTGAGACATTTTTTTTTTTAATGCTGATCAATGGTAATGAGGATGGTTTAAAGAATGATGCTACGGATTTCCATTTCGGTCTGAGACTACATGACAGGGCTGTACCTACGCTTCCTTTCATAATATATCCTGGCGTCAACCAGGCCCGAGAGATACAGGCACCTGCAGTGTGGTCAGGAAATTTGAGCAAAACTCTCAGAAACGCATCCATTAAGTGGGGGAAACTCGACTGTGTTGGGCCCAGTCTTCCCAACTGAGTCCGCAGCAAACTCAACTCTGGTAGGAGCCGGTCGGAGCAGAAAAAACCCACATGACTCTGATGGATTCGAACCCACAACCTCCCAGCCGGGAGTCCGCGACGCTAACCACTTTTGCCACGGCGGCTGGTATTTCTATCAGAATTTGCTTTTAAGTGGCACCAAGTTATCATCATCATCAACGTCATCGTCGTCGTCGTTTTTGTCGTCATCGTTGTCGTCGTCGTCCTTTATTCTTTTTTAAAAATGGTTCGCCTAAAAAAAATGCGACAAGAATCTTACATCTACAAGACCCTTTTTTTTTTTTTTAAAGAACCCTTTTTTTAAAATTAATGCATCAAATCATCATCGTCTTCTTCTTCTTCTTCTTCTTCTTCTTCTTCTTCTTCTTCTTCTTCTTCTTCGTCGTCGTCGTCTTCGTGTCCGTCGTCGTCGTTCCCTCGTCGTCATCATCATCATCATCAAACATGGATGTTTTCTGTCTCTACTTTGTATCAGTTTTCTGACTTTGGGCCCGTTTCCTTGCAGTCACTTCAAGCGGTGGACTGCGGCCCATCTGAAGCGATAACCCTGACAGGCTTTGGGATTTTCCCCCCCCCCACCCCCACCCCACCTCACCCCCAAATGTTGCAAAGGGCTTTGTCCTGCAATTTTTTCTCTGTATGAAATCAGAGTTTGGGGGGATGAAAAAGATTATCATACTGTTTTCATACTGCCGACTACTGAGCCGTCTCAGCCGAACTAAATTGCCCACACAGAAACCCAAAGTCCGTGGGTAGGCCTACTGGACCTCAGACCCCAGAAACATCCTCCAACACTGTCCGCCCATGATGCACTAAGGCACCAATTCTGGCCAGAGGGTGCAGAGCTGCAGATGCAGATTTGGGGCAGCCGTCAAGGGCCTCGAGATCGTGGCGATAGGGCTCAACCAATAAATCGACCGTGAAGAAGAAGAAGAAGAAGGGAGTAGGAGGGAGGAGGAGGAGGAGGAGGAGGAAGGGAAAAAAGGAAGAAGAAGAAGAAGAAGAAAAAAGAAGAAAAAAGAAGAAGAAGAAAAGAAAAGAAGAAAAGCAGGTGGAGGAGGTGGAGGAGGAGGAGGAGGAGGAGGGGGGGGAGGAGGAGGGAAAAGAAGAAAAAGAAGATACAGTTTTCAAAGTCTATGGTCCCAGGTACTTTCGAAGGCTCTACAAATTTTAATAGCAAACGTGTGTAAGTTTTGTTGTTGTTGTTGATGCTGTTGTTGTTGTTGTCTGGTTAGCACGCCTGCTTCTCTGCTGACATGAATCTGTGCTGTCTGTTGTCGCTGAAAGGGAAACATGTCACCAGTGTCGTCTTTGTCATCATCGGTGTCTTGGTCATTGCTATCGTTTCTCCCACGAGTCAGAATTTTTGTCTTCAACATTGTCATCAAAATGACCATCATCATCAAGCTGAATTAAACAACTAACAACAACAATAACACAACAGCAAAAACATGCACCCCGCGCGCGCGCCCAAAACACACACCACACACCCCACACACACACACACACACCACACCATACACACAGCGCGCGCGCGCGCGCGCGCCGCACGCCCCCGCACGGCACACACCACCACCCACACCACACCACACACACACCCACACACAAAACACTCACACCACACACACACACACACACACACACCCCCCCCCGCCGCGCGCCGCACGCGCACGCACCCCGCACCACCACGTACCACACACACACACACACACACACTGTTGTATCAGACCTGAAAGCGATGCTGCTTCAGCCTTCTGTGGAACAGTCAGGAACAGAGTTTAGGGTTCAAGGCTGAGGTAGGCCAGATCATCGTTAGCATTCCGCCTCGAGCGGAATTGTGTCTCTGCACTAACAGACTTGTAGGGTTGAGACAGGTTGGGGATGGAGGCAGGGGGAAGGGGGGGGGG
>JAFLJL010002053.1:0-15000 GCA_018398815.1 Conus ventricosus
TTTGGAGTAACTATCAGCCCTCATTAACATGTTTTCAGACTTATCTTTGTGGAGTAGACTATCAGCCTCTTAACATCACCCAGTGTTTTTCAGACTTATCTTTGTGGAGTAGACTATCAGCCTCTTAACATCACCCAGTGTTTTCAGACTTATCTTTGTGGGGTAGACTATCAGCCTCATTAACATCACCCAGTGTTTTCAGACTTGCTTCAGCTGAGGGATTCGGAGGCCTGGATGCAGGACACACACACTGGTCTGCCTGCCAGAGGTCCTCACTTCCATGCAGTGTCTGTCTTTATCACCCTCTCCTTCCCCCCTCTCTCACTGCATCCTTTGTTCGGATCAATTTCATTGTTATAGTGCATCTTGAATCATAGTAAGTCCTGTGGCGTGCTGTTTCAGAATAGCTGTGTTGCGGGCTTCCTAGCTTGCCCTGGTCATGATCCATTTGTTGCACTTGTTCGTTTGCCTCTGGCATCCGTTCTTTCTCAGAGTCAATAAAGTTATTCCTGTTCTTATTCTGATCACTTGAGCTCTGACGAAATGAGTTATCAAGAAGCATTGCCTACAGCAAAGGTACCTGCAAGACCAAGAAATAAAATACGGGTCATATGTTTCAAAGAAACCCTCGTCATTTCCACTTGTCCCCCTAGATAATTGTTGCAATCACCACATTCTTCAATCTCCAGTCAACGCAACAATAAGCCAGTAAGGCAGGTGAAATGTTTGTCAGTAAGGTACGTGAAATGTTTGTCAGTAAGGTAGGTGAAATGTTTGTCATAGATTCTGGATCGTGCGTCAAACGCACTGAATATTTTGCCAATCTCCATCGCCATAGATGTCTAACCTGTCACGTGGATTATTCACAGAGCAGGTTTTCCTTGAGGCCATGAACAGAGTCCATCGCTCACCCCATCTCCACGATCTGTAGTGATGACCGTCCTGGGATCTGGCATCTAGGTCATCAATCAGACTGAAGTTGTGAAAAAGGGCGATCTGCTCTCTACTCACCCCCCCCCCCCCCCCCCCCCCACACACACACACATTTACCTCATAAGACGCTTTTTATAATCCCGATCAATATCGAATAATAGCCATCATGTCCATCAAATGGGACTTACTTTTTTTCCTTCAGCGGATGTTCGTTATGATAAAAGAGATTCTCCGACTTTCACGATGAATGGCTGAGATGGAAATGAGGCACTGAAGGCGTGATAGACATCTCTCTCTCTCTCTCTCTCCTCTCTCTCTCTCTCTCTCTCTCTCTCTCTCTCTCTCTCTCTCCCTGTTTTTGTCAGTCTGTCTGTCTGTCCTTCTGTCTGTCTCTGTCTCTCTCTCTCTCTCTCTCTCTCTCTCTCTCTCTCTCTCTCTCTCTCTCTCTCTCTCTCTCTCTGTTTTTGCCCTCCGTCTCCGTCGTCTCTCTCTCTCTCTCTGCTTTTTGTCCGTCCGTCTGTCTGTCCGTTCGCCCACCCGTCCGTCCATGTGTGTGTGTGTGGTGGTATGTATGTGTGTGTGTGTGTGTGTGTGTGTGTGTGTGTGTGTGTGTGTGTGTGGTGTGTGTGTGTATGTGTGTGTGTGTGTGTGTGTGTGTGTGTGGTGGACATAAAAGATCTAATGAAGGAGTGATGAAGATCGGATCTGGCAAGTCTAACAGATTTCAATTGAAACAAAAGCCTTTCCCTCACGGCATTTCTCCCGTTCCCAATTTTTCTTCGAACTGGTTTTGTTTCATGTTGTCGAGAAAGATTTGATGTGAGGCGACAACTTTCATTGCGCAGTCCCTAAAAAAGGGACGACCGCTGAAAATGTGACAGGAAAGTGTGTTGTGACAGTTGTAAGCAGTCAGTTGTCACGTGCGCTGGACTGTGTCACAGTTTACACAGTGATGGAGACAATACCACTTGTATAGACACTTGATTGTTTTAATTGACTTGTTACTTAAAGGTCTCTACAATGGATGAAATTACCATTGCAGGGTTTTCCAAAGGCCCGTAAAAGGAAAACTAAACCCCGCGATATAAAAACAATTATGAAACAAACCCATTCCTGTCCAAAAGGAAAAACCCCACTTTACCAAAAGTAGTGTTTTGGACACGTGGGTCAGTGATGGAAAAGGGCTTGAAGGAAACCCGTCAGTAAGGGAAACCCAAGACATGAAGACAGACCCGTCAGTGAGGGACCTTTAAAACATGGAGACAGACCTGTCCCTGAGGGCCTTGAAGACATGGAGACGACCTTCCGGGGGGGACCTGAAGCAAAGAGGACAGGGGCCTGTCAGTGAGGGGCCTGAAGAAAATGGGGACAGATCTGTCAGTGACGGACCTGAAGCCCGGAGACCCGACCCGTCAGTGAGGGACCGAAGACATGGGGAAGAACCCCGCAGTGAGGGACCTGAAGACATGGGGAAAGAGCTGTCAGTGAGGGGGGCCCAGTGTGATGGTTTAAGACATGGGGGCAGAGCTGTCATGAGGGCCTGAAGCCCTGGGACAGAACCCATCATGAGGGACCTGAAGAATGGGGAAAAGACCTGTCAGTGGGGGGACCCGAAGACATGGGGGGCAGACCCTTTTCAGTGAGGGGCAAGCAGACATGGGGACAGACCTGTCAGTGGGAAGGGCCCAAAACATGGAGACAGCCCGTCAGTTTAGGGGCCCGAAGGGGCAAGGGGAAAAAACCTGCAGTGAAAGGGGCCTGAGTGTGATGGGTGAAGAAATTGGGGGGCCCGAACCCGTCAGTTGGGGGCCTGAGTGTGATGGCTGAAAACATGGGGCCCGACCCCGGGGTGAGGGATGAAATGTGATGGCTGAAGGGCATGGGGACAGACCCCCGTCCCGGAGGGACCCCGTAGAAAATGGGAAAACAGCCTGTCCCCCTGGGGGGACCTGAAGACATGCAAAAAGGGCCCTGTCAGTGAGGGACCTGAAGACAGGGGACAGACCTGGGCAGTGAGGGGCCCGAAGACATGGGGACAGACCTGTCAGTGAGGGACCGAGTGTGTGGCTGAAGACATGGGGACAGACCGTCAGGGAGGGGCCTGAAGTGGGGGGAAAAAGGGCCCCGTCAGTGAGGAACCCCGGTGTGGATGCTGAAGACATAAGGACAGATCTTCAGTGAGGGACCTGAGGGGTGTGACTGAAGGCATGGGGGAGACCTGGCAGTGAGGGACCTGAGTGTGATGGCTGAAAAACAGGGGACAGACCTGTTTATGAGGGGCCTGAAGACAAGGGGGAAAAGACCGGGCATGAGGGAACCCGAAGACATGGGGAAAAAACCGTCAGGGGAGGGAGCTTTAAGACCGGGGGAAAAGGGAAACCCGTCAGTGAGGGGCCAGAAGCAAAGGGGGGCAGACCTGTCAGGGGGACCCCCGAAGAAATGGGGACAGAGCTGTTTAGTGAGGGACCTTAGTGTTGATGGCTGAAGACTGGGGACAGACCTGTCAGGGTTGGGCCTGAAGGGCATGGGGCCCGAGTGTCAGTGAGGGGCCTGAAGACATGGGGGGCAGACCCCGTCAGTGGGGACCTGAGGTTTTGATGTCTAAGAATTTGGGGGCAGACCTGTAGTGAGGGAACCCGAGTGTGATGGCTGAAACATGGGGGGCAGAAACCTTTTCAAAATGAGGGACCTGAGTGGATGGTGAAACATTTGGGGACAGAACCGGGCAGTGAGGGACCCGAAGACATGGGACAGACCTGTTTAGTGAGGACCTGAAGACATGGGGACAAAGCTGTCTGAGGGACCTGAGTGTGATGGCCCGAAGACGGGGGGCAGGGCCTTTTCAAGGGGGGACCCGAAGACATGGGGGCAGACCTATTTAGTGAGGGACTTTAAGACATGGGGACAGACCTGTCAGTGAGGGGCCTGAAAGGGGCATGGGGACAGATGTCGTGAGGGACCTGAAGACATGGGGACAAAATCTTTCAGTGGGGACCCCGGACATGGGGACAAAACCGTCCCGGAGGGGGTGAAGACATGGGGGAGACCGGTAGTGAGGGGACCTGAAAAACATGGGGAAAAGAGCTGTCAGGGGGGGGACCAGGTGGGGGATTTTGGGTGAATTTCATGGGGGCCGACCCGTCCTGAGGACCTTTTTGAATGGGGACCGGGCCTGTCAGTGGGGCCTGAAGAAAGGAACAGGGCCTGTCAGTGAGGGAAAACCCGAAAAAACATGGGGACAGACCTGTTGTTTAGGGACCTGAGTGTGGGTGGCTGAAAACATGGGGAGAAGGGCCCGCAGTGGGGGAAAAGGGGGGATGGCTGAAGACATGGGGACAGGGCCTGTCAGTCAGGGACCTGGTTTTGATGGCCCCGAAGACATGGGGACAAAGGGCCTGTCAGTGAGGGCCCGTAGAAATGGAGACAGATTTTGTCCCGTGAGGGACCTGGGGCCCTTTGGGGACCCGAACCCTTTTAGTGGGGACCTAAAGTGGGGAAAAGGGCCGCAGTGAGGGGACCCGGGAAGACATGGGGGCAGAAACCCGTCAGTTTAGGGACCCGGAAATTTTGATGGCTGAAGGGCAAGGGGACAGAGGTTCAGTGAGGGGAAATGAAAGGGCATGGGGAACAGACCCCGTCAGGGGGGGCCGAGTGTTTTATGGGCTGAAGACAGGGGACAGACCTGTCCCGTGAGGGACCCGAGGGGTTTTGATTGGGTGAAAGGGCAAAGGACAGAAAACCCGTCAGTGAGGACCTGAGTGTGATGGCCCGAAACCCTGGGGACAAACCTGGCAGTGGGAAAGGGAAACCCGATTTTGATGGAAGAAGACATGGGGGGGCCCGGGCCTGTCAGTGAGGGACCTGAGTGTGATTTGGTGGGGAAAATGGGGGACAACCTTCAGTTTAGGGGAAACCCGGAAAACAAAGGGGACAGACCTGTCAAATGAGGGGGCCAAAAAAAGGGGACAGAGCTGTCAGTGAGGGACCTGTGGGGGTTTGGGTGAAACCAAAAAGGGGACAGACCGGGCAGTGAGGGAAAAAATTTTTTGGGGTGTTGGGGGGAAGACATGGGGAAAAGACCTGGGAGGGGTGAGGGACCTGAAGGGCAGGGGACAGGGCCCGCAGTGAGGGACCTGGATGCCATGGGACAGAGCTGTCAGTGAGGGGGGCCTGGGTGTGATGGCGAAAACATGGACAGCCAACGTGAGGGGAAAATGGGGTGAGGTTGAAAAAAATGGGGAAAAGGAAAAAGCAAAAGGGGGACCTGGGAAGGGAAAGGGGGCAAAGGCTGTCAGTTTAGGGGGCCTGAGTGTGATTTGGGTGAAGGGATGGGGACAGACCTGTCGTGAAAAAAACCGGGGTGTGGGTGGCTTGGAAATATGGAACGACCTGTCAGTCAGGGACCTGGGAAAACAGGGGGGCAGACCCGTAAGTGGGGACCCGAAAGACATGGGGGGCGACCTGTCAGTTTAAAGGGGCCGAAGACATGGAGGAAAAGAAATGTTAGTGAGGGCCCCGAAGGGCATGGGGAAAAAGTCCCCGTCTTTTGGGGGCCTGAAGACATGGGGGCAGAGCTGTCAGTGAGGGGGCCCCGAGTGTATGGCTGAAAAACATGGGGGGCCCGACCGTCAGTGAGGGGGCCTGAAAACCTGGGGGGCAAAGCTGTCCAGTTTAGGGGCCTGGGAAAAACATGGGAAAAGACCCTGTCAGTGGAAAGGGAAACCCGAGGGGTGATTTTCTGAAGACATGGGAACCCGACCTGTCAGTGAGGGACCTGAGGTTTTGATGGCTGAAGACATGGGGAAAGACCCGTCCGTGAGGGAAACCCGAGTGTGATGGGCCCGAAGACATGGGGACAGAACCCCCCAGGGGGGGGACCTGAAGGCAGGGGACAGACCCGTTTAGGGGAGGGACCTGAAAAGGGCATGGGGACAGAAACGGGCGTTGGGACCCGAGTGTGATGGCTGAAACAAAGGGGGCAGACCTGTCATGAGGGAAACCCGAATCATGGGGAAACAAATTTAGTGAGGGACCTGAAGTCATGGGGGGCAGGGCCATGTCAGTGAGGGACCTGAAGACATGGGGGGGGGGGAAAGGCCTGTCATGAGGGAACCCGAAGGTTTGGGGGCAGACTGTTCCCGTGAGGGGCCCCGAAGACATGGGGACAGACCTGTCATGAGGAAAAAATGAAACATGGGGAAAAGACCCGTCAGTGAGGGACCTTTAAGACACGGGGGGCAGACCTGTCAGGGGAGGGACCTGAAGACATGGGGCAGAGTGTCAGTGAGGGGCCCTTTAGGGTGATGGCCCGAATACATGGGGGCCGGGCCCGTCAATGAGGGACCCCGAAAGACATGGAGACGACCCGTCGTGAGGGGCCTTAAGCATGGGGAAACAAAAACCCGTCCGTGAGGGGAACCCCTGGTGTGAGGCTTTAAGCATGGGGGGCAGACCTGTCAAAAGGGGGGACCGGGTTTTGAAAGGCTGGGAAAACAGGGGGGCAGACCTGGGTTTTAGTGAGTGACCTGTAGGGGGAATGGAGACAGATCTGCGTGAGGGACCCGAAGACATGGAAAACAGACCTTTTCAGTGAAGGGGGGCCTGAAGACATGGGGGGCAGACCTGTCCCGTTGGGGAAAGCCTGGAAAAACATGGGGGCAGACTGTCGGAGGGACCTTTTAGTTTTGGGTGGGCTGAAAGGGCCCTGGAAAAACAGACCGGGCAGGGGAGGGCCAAAAACATTTGGGCAAACCTGTCAGTGAGGGACCTGAAGACATGGGGAAAAGACCTGACAGGAGGGACTTGAAGACATGGGGACAGGAACCTGGTCAGTGAAAGGGGCCTGAAAAAACATGGGGGAACAGGTGTCGTTTAAGGGGGCCTGGGAAAAAATTTGGGGGCAGACCTGTCATTTAGGGCCTGAAGACAGGGGGGCAGGGCCGGTCCAAGGTTGGGGGGACTTGAGTTTTGAGGCTTGAAGACCCTGGGGACAGGGCCCCGGGCAGTGAGGGCCTGTAACCTTTGGAAGGGAAAATCTGTCAGGAGGGACCTGGAGGGCATGGAGACAGACTGTCAGGAGGGACCCAAAAAAACAATGGGGGGACAGAAAACCGCCTGGTCAGTGAGGGGGGCCTGAAGACATTGGGGGGGCCCCGACCTTCAGTGAGGGAAACCCGAGTGTGGGTGGCTGGGAAAACATGGGGACCGACCGTCAGTGAGGGAACTGAAAAACATGGGGGCAGACCTGTCAGTGAGGGCCTGAGGGGTGATGGCTGAAGGGCATGGGGAAAAAGACCTTTTCCCGGGGGGAGGGGCCTTTTGGTGTGATGGCTGAAGACTTAAAAGGGCAGACCCGTTAATGAGGGGCCCGAAGTTATGGCCCCGAAAAACATTTGGGGGGGCAGAAACCTTTTCCCGTGAGGGACCTTTAGTTTTAAAAATGGAAGGGAAAACATGGGGACAGACCTTTTCATTTAGGGACCCGGAATGTGATGGCTAAAAGGGGCATGGGGACAAGACCCCCGTCCCGTAAGGGCCCGAAAAACAAGGGGAAGACTGTCAGTGAGGGGGCCTGGGAAAACATGGGGGGCAGAGCTGTCAGTAGGGACCTTTTGTGATGGTGAAGACATGGGGGGGGACCTGTTTAAGGGGAAAGGGGCCTGAGTGTGATGGGTGAAAAACATGGGGAAGGGACCGTCATGAGGGACCTGAAGACATGGGGACGACCTGTCAGGGGAGGGACCCGAAACCATGGGGGCAGAGCTGTCGGTGAGGGGGCCTGAGTGTGATTTGGGTGAAGGCATGGGGGGCCCGACCTGTCAGTGGGGCCAGAGTGTGATGGGTGAAGACATGGGGACAGCCCGTCAGTGAAGGGGCCTGAAAACCTGGGGACAAAGAAAGTAGGGGGACCTGGTTTTGGGTGGCTGAAGACCTGGGGGCAGACCTGTCAGTGAGGGACCTGGTGTGATGGTGAAGACATGGGGGGCCCGACCTGTCAGTGAGGGGCCCCGAAATGTGATGGCTGAAAGGGATGGGGGCAGACCCCGTCAATTTAGGGGCCGGTTTTTAAATGTGATGGTGAAGGGCATGGAGCAGCCTGTCCCGGAGGGACCTGAAAAACTTGGAAAACAGGGCCTGTCATTTAGGGACCTGAAGACATGGGGGGCAGGGGAACCTGTCGTTTAGGGGCCTGAAGACATGGAGAAAGGGTGTTAGTGGGGGGACCCGAAGCGGGGACGCCTGTAGTTTAGGGGCCCGAAGACATGGGGGCAACCTGTCAGTGAGGGGCCTGGTGTGATGGTGGGAAAACATGGGGGAAAAACCCGTAAAAGAAGGGGCCTGGGGGACATGGGGGGGCAGAGCTTTTTCAGTGGGGGACCTGAAAAAATGGGGGGAGACCCTTTTAGTTTAGGGAAATGAGTGTGATGGCGAAGCCCTGGGGGACAGACCCGTCATTTGGGGGCCGGGGTGTGATGGCCTTTAAAACATGGGGGAAAAGAACCCGTCAGTAAGGGCCTGAAAGACATGGGGACAGGGCCTTCAGGGAGGGGCCCGAAAAACATGGGGACAGAGCTGTCAGTGAGGGACCCGAGTGTGATTTGGGTGAAGACATGGGGAAAACCTGTCATGGGGACCTGGTGGATGGCTGAAGAAAATGGGGGGCAGACCCGTCAGTGAGGGGCCTCAAAAACATGGCGACAGAAACCCGTCAGTGAGGGGCCCGAAGACAGGGGGCCCGAGCTTTTCAGTGAGGGGCCTGAGGTGATGGGTGGGAAACCCTGGGGAAAGACCTGTCAGTGGGGACCTGAAGACCTTTTGGGGCGGGGCCTTTTCAAATGAGGGGCCTTTAAAATCATGGGGACAACCTGTTTAAATGAGGGGCCCGAAGGGCATGGGGGCAGACCTGTCAGTGGGGGGACCCGAAGAATGGGGACAGAAACTGTCAGTGAGGGACCCCGGAAAAAACATGGAGACAGACCTTTAATGAGGGAACCCGAAAACATGGAGACCCGGGCCTGTCAGTGAGGGACCTGGGGAAAACGGGGAAAGACCTGTCCAGTGAGGGACTGAAGACATGGGGAAAAGAGCTTTTCAGTGAGGGGGCCTATGTGATGCTGAATACCATGGGGAGAGACCCGTCAGTGGGGACCTAAGACCCTGGAGACAGACCTGTCAGTGGGGGGGAACTGGGAAGGAAAATGGGGGGCAGACCCCGTCAGTGAGGGGGCCTGAGGTGATGGGGGTGGAAAACAGGGGGGCAGACCTGTCAGGAGGGACCTATGTGATGGCTGAAGGGCATGGGGGGCAGGGCCTGTCAGTGAGGGAATGTTGGGCATGGAGAACAGACCTGTCCGTGAGGGGGCCTGAAGACTGGAGAACCCGACCCTGTCGTGGGGACCGAAGCATGGGGACAGACCTGTCCGTGAGGGACCTGAGTGTATGGCCCCGAAAAAATGGGACAGGAAACCCGTCCCTGAGGGCCCTGTGACCCTGGAGGGCAGATCTGTAATGAGGGGCCCCGAAAAAACCCTGGAAAAAAGACCTGTCAAATAGGGACCTTGGGAAAATGGGGGAAAAGACCCGTCGTGAATGACCTGAAAAACTTTGGGGGCGACCCCGTCAGTGAGGGAAACCGGGGTTTTGGGTGGTGAAGACATGGAGACAGACCTTTCAAGGGGACCTGAAGACAAAGGAGACAGACCTGTCAGTGAGGGACCTTTTAAATCTTGGGGGGCAGAAACCCGTCAGTGAGGGACCTGAAGACATGGGGGAAAACCTGTCAGTGGGGACCTGGAAAATCAAGGGGGGCAGGGCCTTTTAGTGAGGGACCTGAAAACATGGGGACAGACCTTCAGTTTAAGGACCTGAAAGGGCATGGGGACAGGGCCTGGGCAGAGGGGACCTGATGTGATGGCTGAAGACATGGGGGAACGAACCCGTCGGGGAAAGGGACCTAAAAACAAAGGGCAGACCTGTCAATGACCCACCGAAGCATTGGGGGGCAGACCGTCCCTGGGGGGACCCGAAGGGGGATGGGGAACAGACCTGTCGGGGGGGGACCCGGGGTGTGGGTTTGCTGAAGGGCAAGGGGACCCGATCTGTCAGTGAGGGACCGGAAGGGCATGGGGGGGAGACCTGTCAGTGGGGACCTGAGTGGTTAGCTGAAAACCCTGGGGACAGACCGGGCAAAATGAGACCTGAAGACATGGGGGACAGACCTGTCAGTGAGGGACCGAAGACCCTGGGGACAGACCTGTCAGTGATGGATGAGGGGTTGGGTGGTTTAAGACATGGAGACAACCTGTCAGTGAGTGACCTGAAGACATGGAGAAAGAACCCCCTCCCGTGAGGGACCCGAAGACTGGAGACAGATGTCAGTGATGGGGCCCCAAGGGGCATGGAGACGACCTGTCGTGAGGGACCTGAAAACATTTGGGGACCGGGCCGTTTAGTGAGGGGCCGATGTGATTTGCTGAAGACATTAACAAAATCTGTCAGGGGGAGGGACCGGAAGACATGGGGACAGACCTGTCAGTGAGGGCCCCGGGAAACATGGGGGCAGGGCCTGTCAAATGAGGGCCGAGTGTGATAGTTAAAACAATTTAGACAGCCTTTTCAGGGAGGGGCCTGAAGACTTGGAGACAGACCTTTTCGTGAGGGGCCTGAAGACATGGGGTCAGACCTGTCAGTGAAGGACCGGGAAAAATTGGGGGACCGACCTGTCGTGGGGGACCCGAAACTGGGGAAGAAACCCGTCGGGGAGGGAAGAAACAATTTGGGGACAGACCCCCGTCAGTGAGGGACCTGAAGACTTTGGGGGCAAAACCCCCAAAGGGGGGACGAAACAGGAAAAAACCCCAAAAAAAAGCAAAAAGACCTTTTCAGTGAGGGACGAAGGGCATGGAGCAGACCTGGCAGTGAGGACCTGGGGGAAGGGCCTTTTTGGGGCTGGGGGCCTGTAAAATGAGGGGGGCCTGAAGACATGGGGACAGACCTGTCGTGAGGGACCTGAAGACATGGTGCGGCCCCGTCAGTGAGGGGGCCCGGGGGACCTGGGGGGCAGACCTTTCCCGTGAGGGACCGAAGAAAATGGGGGGAAACCGCAAATGAGGGACCTGAAGGGCATGGGGACAGACCCGTCAGTGAGGGAAACCCGAAAAAAAATGGGGGCAACCTGTCAGTGAAAGGGGCCTGGAAAAAATGGGGGGGGAGACCTGTCAGTGAGGGACCCCGAGACATGGGGACAGACCGTCATTTAGGGGGCCCGAAACAAAAAAGGGGGGAAAGACCTGTCAGTAGGGAAAACCCGAAGAAATGGGGACAGACCTGTCAGTGAGGGGCCTGAAGACAGGGGGGCAGACCTTTCAGTGAGGGACCTGAGTGTGATGGCTGAAGACATGGAGACAGACCTGTCAGTGAGGGACCTGAAGACAGGGAGACAGACCTGTCAGTGAGAGACCTGAGTGTGATGGCTGAAGACATGGAGACAGACCTGTCAGTGAGGGACCTGAGTGTGATGGCTGAAGACTTGGGACAGACCTGTCAGTGAGGGACCTGACGACATGGAGACAGACCTGTCAGTGAGGGACCTGAAGACATGGGGACAAACCTGTCAGTGAGGGACCTGAAGACATGGGACAGACCTGTCAGTGAGGGACCTGAAGACATGGGGACAGACCTGTCAGTGGGGGACCTGAGTGTAGAACCGGCCCTGCTTTGGAATGATTTACTTCCATGGAAATCAGAACAAGGCTATATATATATATATGAATTATAAACAAAGCTTGCTCTTATGTCTTAGATTGAAGAAATAGGGGGAAATACGCATTCATATCTGCAGTCATTGCAACACCAAGCTGCTCTGTAAGTTGCTGGAACGGTGCGGTACTTATCCTTGGAATTTATTAGTTTGATTATATATTTATATATATATATATATTTTATATATAAATATTATATATATATATATATAAAATATATAAAATATATATAATGTATATAATGTGAATATAAAGAGAGAGAGAGAGAGAGAGAGAGAGGAGAGAGAGAGAGAGAGAGAGAGAGAGAGGAGAGAGAGAGAGAAAGAGAGAGAGAGAGAGAGAGAAGAGAGAGAGAGAGAGAGAGAGAGAGAGAGAGAGATTGATTGATTGATTGATTGATCTTTTGATTGATCTTTAATACACAAGGATGGAGATTTTAGGCCAAAGCCCAGTCTTACAATCTATCCTTGTCATGCATACATTATTTCAGCACATATCATTCATACTGACAATTCAACATAGCAACATGGTAATCGAATTCTACAATGATAACCAAACTATTCATAAAAGCACTAATGAGATGGGGGATGGTAAAACAGAAGGAAACTTACAAACAAACAAACCAAACTACAGAGAGAGAGGTCCCAGGAGGGTGGGGAAGAGAGAATGGTAGGTAGGGGGAGGAGAAAAGGGATGGTAGACAGAGTGGGAGTGGGGATGAGCGATTTTAACGGAGTAAGTTTTATGTTCAGACGATTTATTTAAAGTATGGTTCACAGAAGACTTTGCGAATGGGCGCTAATCATTGCAACCGAATAATTTAATTACTGGGACATAAAATGTTTATACAAATGTTCCTTGAAAAGTTTAAAGTATTCATGTTTTGTAGATTCGGTGGAAGTGAGTTCCAGACATATGGTCCAGAGTAAGCTAGGCTTGTTTTGTATAGATCAATGCGTGGGTAGGGGAAAAAGAAGAAGAAGAAGAAGAAGAAGAAGAAGAAGAAGAAGAAGAAGAAGAAGAAGAAGAAGAGGAGGGGGAGGAGGAGGAAAGGGGGAGAGAGAGAGAGAGAGAGAGAGAGAGAGGAAGAGAGAGAGAGGAAGAGAGAGAGAGAGAGAGAGAGAGAGAGAGGGGAGAGAGAGAGAGAGAGAGAGAGAGAGAGAGAGAATGTGCGTAATAAGAGGAGAAAGATGTAATTGTAGGCCAAGTGAAGAAGATCTGATTTGGAAACTGTGATAATTTTCCATTGAAATAAAACCCTTTCCCTCGTTTCTTCAATCACACGTTTTCGTCAGATTCATTAGAAGTTGTGAAACAGAAACGTAAGGTGACAGATTTCATTATGCAATTCCTGAAAAGAAAAACCGACGGCTGCTGAAAATTTCCAAGCCAAATGGTCAAAAAGAGAGTGTTCAGCCTCAGTTGAATGTTTTGCCATGCTTTAACTGGAAGCCTGTACACGGCTGGTGTGTTAATAAGACTGAGAGAGCAAAGGAAAGAAAACCTCTATGATAACACGGCTGGTGTGTTAATAAGAACCTGTAGAGAGAGCAAAGGAAAGAAAACCTGGTGGTGTTAATAAGACTGAAGAGCAAAGGAAAGAAAACCTCTATGATAGAATTGTGTACACGGTGTGTTAATAAGACTGAAAGAGCAAAGGAAAGAAAACCTCTATGATAGAATTGTGTACACGGCTGTGTGTTAATAAGACTGAAAGAGCAAAGGAAAGAAAACCTCTATGATAGAATTGTGTACACGGTGTGTTAATAAGACTGAAAGAGCAAAGGAAAGAAAACCTCTATGATAGAATTGTGTACACGGCTGGTGTGTTAATAAGACTGAAAGAGCAAAGGAAAGAAAACCTCTATGATAGAATTGTGTACACGGCTGGTGTGTTAATAAGACTGAAAGAGCAAAGGAAAGAAAACCTCTATAACAGATTTTTTTTTATTCTTCAATTTTGACTGGTCTCTCAGGGTCTCTTAAATGTGCGAAATGGCGATTGCGGTCTGCCAACAGCCAGTAAATGAGATTTAAACCAAGCAGACATGACCAAAATGGAGACAGCGTTCCTCGCAGTAGGGAGCCTTGGAGGTATGCCAGTGAAGGGGTCGTCTGACGTGGGATTATTGATGGAAGGAGAGAAGACATGGGGACAGATCTTACAGCCACAGACCCGATACAAGTAGGTCCCCTGCATTAGAATGAAGCAATTTAGATGGAAATTAGAACCAGACTGGAACTGAGATGATGCAAAGTATCTCCCCAATCTTCACTCTCCCTCCCCCTCCCACCTCCCACACCCACTCACACACTCTCTCCCTCCCCCCCCCCCCCCCCCCCCCCCCGTCATCCCTTCACCTCCATCTGCACTCATGTGTGTTTTCTTGGCTTTGGTGTCCATGACGGAAAACTCACGGGTTCATCCTGACGTATCTCAATGTAAGTCATGATCAAATTTCAACTAATGATGTCTTATTTTGAAAAGACATTAACGGCATCATACTTTATATTTGGTGCTTCGAGTTCAGATTTTTAGCACCTACGTGCTATCATTGTAGCGACAATGTAAAGTGTATGATACATTTCTACGGTTTGTGAAGAACTGTTATGGTAAGAACAGGTTAGGCTGCTTTCCTTGCTGTTGTCGTGTGGTTTCATGTGCTTCACTCACCATGAATAACCAGCTCACATTTCCCTGCTACATGTTTTAAGACGTTTTTGGTTATGGCATAACTTGTATTTTATAACGTATTTCCCTTTAACTGCATCTGTCTGGTAGAAAAATACACTGAATGGTCTGGTCTTGTAACATGTAACTTAAATATTGTAACAGTATTTGTGTGTAATATCATTCAAGAAATCTTTGTGTCGGAGTATTTAACAGTGAATGTTGCTGACCTCATTTAAGAGTCGTTTTTTCTACGCGTTAAAATAATGCTCAAGACGTTACTTTCAGATTAACGGCGAATACTATCCGGTGACAACTTTGTGCAGGGGATGGTAGGAGAGGTGTTATAAATATTTGACACTGTGCCAAGGTTGCTTTCGTGAATGTTCGCAATTGCACAGAACAGCCGGTGTCGTAGATAATCACGCCGCTCAAAAATCGTATCGCAGCGACAGTATTTCCTGTTAAATACTACTGCTGGTCATGCAAAAAATGTCGCCGTGGGATAGTATGTTCCACGAAATAGTGAAGCGCGACAGGATTTCATGATCATTGTCCATAAATTGTTGTCCAAAAGCCGCGTCGCGGTGACAGTATTTCCTGTAAAATTCTACAGCTGGTCATGGAATAATACGT